>CAIGRT010148035.1:0-11236 GCA_903798405.1 Fraxinus platypoda | reverse complement strand
TGACAGTGGCTGCTACTAAATTTGCCAAAAGACAATTGCATCTCTTGGCCGACAGCTAAAATCTCTTGCCACATTCGAGGATTTCCTGATTGTCGTCTCAGACTCAGAGAGACAAGTAGATATGTTTTGAAAGAGTTATCCTTCTCAAGAAGAAAAACTGAACCTTCAGCTGTGACTAATTAATTAAGAAAGGTATTTTGTACCTCTGCAGGATAGATGGGTACCGATTTTAATCTCTTCGTAATATTTGCAGTGTATACTTAGCTTCTCCTTATGAAACATGATATATGTTGATATTAATACAGGACACAAACTGCAATCCAGATTGGAATTTGTTGTTGTAACACCACAAGCTTGTTTCTCGTAATGATCATGTTTATCTAGATTATGTATTAATACTACATTTACTCCTCAATTAATATAATTTTTTTCATTGTAACTAACTATATTTCTTATAGTGGAATGTACGCTGGACGCCTTGGATGATCAACGTGTTTATTAATAAGTTTAATATATCTATTATTATATTAAACTTGGATTAAATTATACGATGCATTTAACTTGTCTTGCTTTTTGATTGAGCTTAGATGTCGAGTTAGAATCTTGTTTGAGCCCTATTTTGGGAGAAATAATGCATTTTGGAATAGTAGCTTGATTTAGAATGAGTAATTAAAAATTAAGGAAAAGTTTTGGATTTGTGTATAATATTATTTTATTGAAAAATGTGTGGTTGAAAATGAGTTTAGAAAAAATGAATTTTTAGAAAAATGGGGCCCAAACAAGGACTTAATATCAATAAGAAAATTTTGGGTACATTAGTTCAAAAATAATTAGTTAACAACATAATGAAAATTTAGTAAGCTAATGGGATCAATTTAAGGTTTAAATAAGTTAATATAGATAAATAAGGAGGCCTGATTTGGTAGGTTAGTACAAATTTTCTAAATAAACGCCATTGGGTTTAGGAGTCTGTATATTGCCTTATTTCACAACTTTTAAAATTAAGTAGAAACTCTTTTCCCTGCCAAGCGTTTAATTTCAATTTCTCTATTTGGGACACGAGTATGCTCTTGCAATAAATTTGGGTTGTATTGAATTATATTCTCATACGTATATAATTTTTATGTTTTAGTGTACACANTTTGGGTTGTATTGAATTATATTCTCATGTGTATATAATTTTTACGTTTTAGTGCATTTATATATGTATTTAATAAATTTTAATATTATTTAATTACATATTAATAAACGACCTTGCTATTATGATCGCTGATTGTCGAAGGTCAACACTAAAGATCTGCCCTAGCTAAAAGTAAAACCTTGATCCATCACGGGATGTTTAGATGATAAAATTGACTATATTTTAAATTGTCCAATAATAAAATGTCATGTAATATTATATCAAAGATTATGTCAATGCATCTGACATTATAGCATGATCGGGCTGAAAATATTGGACAAGTATGCATATTTCATTTTTAAAATGCTCTTCGATATGATGTAGTGAAACTTACATAGTTTATGTTTCGCAATTTATAAATCATCTATAAAGGAGAATGATAAATTTTTGGACAATGCTAGATAAACAAGGCCAAAAAACAGGGATTTGATTCCAGATACACTTGGCAACAAAACATTGGGGGGTGGGAAAATTTAAAACAAAAAGCCACGAGTCCGGAGCCGCCACATGTATCTGTTTTTTATCCCTGTCTGAATTCCCTGTTTGAGTAGCTTTATCCTAAATTTTTTATTTTATTTTCTTTCCTTCGTCTGGTTTTTACTTTTCCTTTTTCCTAATTTATTTTTTCGTTTATTTCAAAATTTAAAGGCAAAATTATCTTTTTTATGTGATGTGCACGGTATGTGCTTATTTAACAGAACCAGACACAATAGACATTTCTGCAAAGAATGGTTGATCTAAAGGCCTAAATGCCAAAATTAAAGATAAAAATGATTTGCGCAATGTAGATAAATAATATGGATAATTTGCACAATGTAGGTAAACAATAAGAGTCCTTTTACTCCCATTACACATGATTTTAATTTAGGAAGTGATTAAAGATTGTTAAATGATAGAAAATGAGTATGAGAATTAAAGAGTTGTGTTTCAAATTATTAAGAATTTGATAGAAAGATTAATATAATTGCAGGTGGTAGAAGATGATTGGATGGAAAAGTTGATTGTGTTTTAAACTGTCCAATCATAAAATGTCACTTGACATTATGTCAAACTTTATGTCAATTTTGATGTTCATATAGAATGATTTTTTTTTATTAATATATTCTCGCCCTCCACGCCCATGATGTTGGTACTTGGTATAGAGTTTCCTTCCTAGTATGGGAAGTAGAATTTAGCAAATTCAATGCTTACTTAGCCTCTGTTTGGACTCCATTAAAAAAGTATTTTTGGAAAAAAATATTTTTTTTTAAATAGTAATTTTTTGGAGAATATGTTATTAAAAAATAAGGAAAAATTTTGAATTTACGTGTAATATTATTTAATTGAATAATGTGATTAAAAAGATGAAAGAGAAAAATACATTTTTTTGGAATGGAACCCAAAGAAGGGGCTTAGCAAATGGCAAGATTTAATGGACATCCTAATTTCAGATCAACTACTACCATTTGGACCAATTAAAAAACAACGAGAAATTGACAAAGATTGTGTTAAAATGACAGTTAATTATTTGGTAAATAATAATACTACTTTACCATAAAGTAGGCGACATAATGATTGACATAATACATGTTGACGAGATGTAATTGAATGAAAAAATCGATTGCGTATTAAACAATTTAAGGATAGGTTGCCAAGTAACATTACGTTAAGAATTATATCGACCATTATGTTTATATAACATTATTGTTATGTAAATAATGTTGGCATTATATATCTATAAATTTCTATAGTTCTAAGTGCATTTTGTCGTATTGAGATTGGAAGGTCGAAAACCATTTTGAGCATGTTTAATATATTGAATTGGATTTCGTATTTAATATGAATATCTATTGTTTTAAACAATCTAATGATAGGTTACCAAGTGACATTATGTTTACCATTATGTTTATATAGCATGATTGTTCTGTAAATAATGATGGCATTATAATCTATAAATTTTTATAGTTCTAAATGCATTTGTCGTACTGCATATCGAATTCAAAGAAATCGACCAACACGTGCCACTAAAATTAAAGAGGCCAACTATGACACTTGAAAAGGGCACAAAAGCAGCAAAATTCAAAAGAAACTAAGGGCGTGTTCGGTAGAGATTAAAATCGGATTAAAATTGAAAAACTAGCCATTATTGTTGACTTTTATTAAATGAGTGGGACCCAATAACGACCATATTTTCAATTTTAATTGGATTTTAATCGGAAACAAACAGGCTCTAAAACAAATCAGGTCAATATCCTTTGCCAGTTATCACTAAGAGGAATTTGATCCAACAAGATCTAACATTTGATGTTGGGAAAAATTCATATTTAAGGTGTATTCTTTACCACAATTCAAAAGTAAGGTAAATAGTTTAAAAATTCAAAAATCAGGTATTTATTTAATTAATTAAAAATATTTATTAAATAAAGATAATAAAGTCACATTTAAATGCATTTGTCGTACTGCATATCAAATTCAAAGAAATCGACCAACACGTGCCACTAAAATTAAAGAGGCCAACTATGACACTTGAAAAGGGCACAAAAGCAGCAAAATTCAAAAGAAACTAAAACAAATCAGGTCAATATCCTTTGCCAGTTATCACTAAGAGGAATTTGATCCAACAGGATCTAACATTTGATGTTTGTCTATTTTTAGATTCAATCGATGGCCCAGAACTCAACAAAAAAGAAAAATATATGATTTTCCCACCCTCGCGTATTAATACAGCTACTTTTTCTTCAAGAACATATTCACGTCAACACAACTGTGATTCTCTATTTAGCCCCTATTTATCTCCTTTTAAAATAGAACTCTTTAGTTCTCCTACTCATTTTCAACCATATACTGTTTGTTTCCACTAATTTCACCCAAAAAATGAGAATTTTTACCGTTGAAATAGTGCCTAGCCGCAATAGTTGACCATTTTGTGAGTGAGTGGCCCCACTATTTTTAAAAAAATGGTCAAATTTCTCATTTTGTTGTTGAGAGTAGTGGAAACAAACAGGGGCTAAAATATATTGTACATAAACTTAAAATTTTTCCCTACTTTTTAACTACACATTCTCCAAAAAAATCACTATTCAAAACTCAATTTTTTTCAAAATAATGGCCAACAAACAAGGCTTACAGGCGTATAATTACAATACTTCTTTCTCAAGTTTTAATACAGCCATAAATGCTTCTTGAGGTACATCAACTTTACCAATCGACTTCATTCGTTTCTTTCCTTCAGCCTGAGAAACATGACAAAATTACAAGTTTCTAATTGGAGATTTCACACAATGAATACCCATACAGATGCATTTATGTTGTTATGCACACAAAAAAAAATGAAGTGCTCAGAAATGTGCATTCAGGCTATGATAAGGAATCGATGTTGAAAGAAAATAAATGTGCATGGAAAGAGTAATATGATTATGAGATTATCCAACTGATGATTGTAAAAACCCAAGTAAAAAAGTACCTGTTTCTTAAGCAGTTTCTTTTTTCTTGAGATGTCCCCTCCTACATGGAAAATCAAGGAAGAGAAGTTAAGTATGCCGTAAGATCATCTGCAACCTTTCAAATTACCCCATATCTGTACATATGTTTATACAAAAAGAATAGTTTCCCTCCAAAATTATAAAATCTATGGAAGAGCATCTTCCACATAAAGAAAGTATCAAAACACAAGACAGCAGAACTAAACAAAATTACTTCTCTCAGAAATATGACACCACAAAACTGGGATAAAATATTGGATGGATGTCTGTGTCCCAGGTATCATCTTATGAAGATTTGAAACATAATCAATGCAGATATGTTCTAAATAAAGCTGTACGTTTGCAACTCACCATAGCATTTAGCCAGGACATCCTTCCTGATTGCAGACAATGCTTCACTAGCAATCACCTTAGAGCCTATGCATGCCTGCCAAGATACATAATGCAATAGAATCACGAGTAAGCAGTTGTTGAATACATCTGACATGTCTGTTGGAGTGAGATTGTATGTGCGTCTTAATTTGGGATAGGGTACTTGGACTTGAAGGAAAGTTACGTTTTTCTCGAGATATAGGTGAACAAAACTATTAAGAGCAAAATGTTTAAATACAGGTGAATAGAAGTGTTAGGACAAAATGTTAACAGTCACTGACTGAGCCAAATAAATTCAAGATTTCAGCATTCCCCTGCACTCCATAAAACTGCTATAAAAAAAGAATGCTTCAGCAACTCGAGCCCAGTCAAACAGGTCGAACCACACTAGTGCCCTGAGCTCAAAGCTTGATTAAGGAATGGAATATCCCAACTTTTAATGATTGTCCTGGAAACCTGAGCACGTGTATTGACAGTTTTGTGCCACCAATTGGCCTTTGCAGGTTAAAGAATGTAGAAAAAATGGTAATCAAGTTAACGATCATCACAAACCTCAAGAATGGTAGTTCAACAAACACCTTGGAAATAACTATTTGGGCCATCCCGTCTTAATCTTTTGAAAGAAATAAAACCTCCACACTTGGGCATAGAATCTAACTATGGCTAAAAGAAATTGTCAAACGTTGATGTCCAAATATCCCCATTCCCATAGTATAGATTCTAGAACACTGATTAATTGACTAGAGTAAGTATTTGAATCTTACCTGGATTGGTACTTTAAACATTTGTCTCGGTATTAGTTCCTTCAGTTTTTGGGTTAAAGCCCTTCCAACAGAATATGCCTAAGAAAGACAATATATTGTTGTTTCAGTATTTTTAGAAAACAAATTGAAATGCATAGAGCATATAAGAATACAATGCTAGAGTTCCTGAGAATTAATGAAAAGAAGATAATGATTGATTATGCTTTAAAAAGTCAGACAGATCCAAAAAAGTAATGAAAGACGAGAACGAGAGGAAAAGTCTGACGATTAAGAAAACAATCAAATGTTTGTTCCTCATAAACAACAAGATCTTTACAAAAGAGTAACTAAAGTACTTTTCACGAGCAAGTAGAGACTTTAAGGAGATTCAAGGTAGAAAGTTTTTTGAAATCCTGACAATTAAAGAACACAAAACTTCAGTTATTTTACCTAGTAGAATAGCATGTATATTGAACAGCAGGTCTGATTGTGCAATACAACCATTAACTTGACATACAATTCCAGAATTTCTGCCTCCCTATTCATCTCACTCTCTTTGTCTTCTTAAAAAACAGAAAGTAACAGACATTTAACTTCTTGATACACCATAGAAAATTTCATACATATGCAATCATAAAGCTTAAGGACAAAGGAATATGTATACGGTCTTTACTTAACAACAGGTACCTTATCTTTGTGTACAATAGTTGATAAAGGTTCCACAGGATCACCGTTAATTTGAATATCAAGCTTTATCAGCTCACTTTCCTTGTACCTGTCAGAAGTGAATAAGGATTGTAAATATGAAAACCACGACAGAAGTGAATAATTGGCTAACTTGAATTAGAATTATAAGGAACAACATTACAAGAACTTCCATGAAGATTATATAATTGGCTAATGAAGGAATAACTGTTCCATCTCACGAGATACGAAAACAACTATTAACAAAAAAGTGTGAAGCAATTCTCATTGGTTGATGCAGAAATAGTCTGGAACATCATAATAATCACATCAGTTTGTCAATAAGTGACGAAATCCCCAATTGATTGAGGGAAGTTTGATTTAGATTCTAGTTACCATAGATAGAATATTATGATTGTTAGAGATTGTAGGAGATTTATTTCCTTTTTCTATGTATTCCTTTTGTATTATAAATAGACCTCTTTCATTGTACATTGTATGAGAGAAATATAAAAGATATTTTTCCTAGTCTCGTTGTTCATCTTCTACATGGTATCAGAGCAAGGAAGATGACAGAAACTGCAGCCAATAACAGGGGTTCAATGACCTCTGAATCGTTTCACAACGACACAGAAGCCACCTCTGCCGTAAGTGGAGGAATTGAAAATTCTTCATTCCAACTCACGATAGAAAAACTGGACGGAAAGAATTACAGGAAGTGGGCACAATCTATCAAATTAATAGTGGATGGAAAGGGGAAACTTGGGTACCTCACAGGAGAGACGAAAATGCCAGCCTCAACCGACATTGCTCTCCTTAAAAAATGGCAATCGGAGAACTCCGTGGTGACTGCGTGGCTCGTCAATTCCATGAAACCCACAATTGGAAAAACTTACCTGTTCTTGCCCACCGCGAAGGATGTCTGGGAAGCCGTGAGAGATGTATTCCGATGCTGAAAATTTTTCCCAAAATTTCGAAATTAAATCCAAGATGTGGCAAACCAAGCAAGGAGAATGCGAGGTAATTGATTATTACCTTGAAATGACAGCGTTATGGCAAGAGCTCGACTCGAGTTCTGAGGAAAAATGGAGGTGCCCAGAGGACAACATCTATTATCGGAAAAAATTGGAGACCGAAAGAGTTCGAATTTTTAGCTGGGCTTAATCGTGACTTGGACGACGTTCGTGGTAGGATACTCAGTCAAAGACCTCTACCGTCGCCGCGAGAAGTGTTTGCTGATGTCAGGAGGGAAGAGAATCGATGGAAGGTGATGATGAACGGGATCCGTGGTGGGGCTGCTGCAACTGGAACTGGACTTGAAGCTTCTGGCCTAAATGTGATGGGAACTGGGCCTCCAAATTTTAAAGGTGGGCCATCATACTTTCACAAGAAGCCTGCATTTAATGATGGGCCCATCTACTCTAATATTGGGCCTGGAGGTGTGAGCCTATATTCAAAAAGGTCGCAAGTGGGTCAAACTCAAAACAACAAAAAGGTCGACCTTGGTGTGAACACTGCCGGAAACCAGGACATAAGGAGGACATGTGTTGGGATCTACACGGAAAGCCAGCAGACTGGAAATCGAGGCAATATAACAGAAATCGAGGATACCAAGCTGCTATTGATTATCCAACTGAGAAATCCAAAGAGTTCAGTGGGGTCTTTAACACTGAGAAAATGGAGCAACTCTACAAAATGTTTTCGAGCCTTCAACCGTCAAGTCAGGCTGCTAAATATAACCCTTCAGGCTCTCTAGCTCACAGAGGTAATTTTTTTAGAGCCTTAAAATCCACTACTCAATCTCAAACGCCCTGGATCATTGACTCGGGAGCCTCTGATCACATGACGGATTGCTACCACCTATTCTCTTCATATACAACATGTGCTGGTAAAAGGTTAAAATTGCCGATGGTTCCCTATCGACTGTTGCAGGAAAATGGAGTATTTAAATTTCTGATTCTATAACTTTAGAACCAGTCCTTCATGTTCCAAATCTATCATGCAATTTACTATCTATAAGCCAGTTAACAAAAACTTCCAAATGCTCCGCTAAATTTTTTCCATCTCACTGTATTTTTCAGGACCTATCATCGGGGAAGACGATTGACAGTGCTAAGGAAAGTGAAGGGACTCTACTACTTTGACGAGGCTGATGTGATTAACCAGTGTCAATTTAAATTTGTGATTCTGCGTCTGTTCCTAGAGATAGTAAAACATGTATTCTCCTCTATATTCATGAATAAAACGCAAGTTCATTTTCAACGTGAAATCTGTGAGCTGACAAAACATCAACGAACATCGTTTCCAAAATCCATATATAAACCGTCAAAACCATTCACAACAATTCACATGTATGGGGCCCCTCACGAGTTCCAAATCGTACCCACATAAAATGGTTTGTTACTTTTATTGATGACCACACTCGAATTTGTTGGGTCTACCTACTCAAAGATAAATCTGATGTCCGCTCCGTGTTCATCAACTTCCATTCCATGATCCAAACACAATTCCAAACACAGATTCAAATTTTACATACTGATAATGGTACATAATACTTTAATACCATCATGGGTAACTTTCTTCAGACACGTGGAATAATACATCAAAGCTCATGCATCGACACTCCTCAACAAAATGGGATTGCCAAACGCAAAAATAGACACCTTCTAGAAGTTGCCCGTGCCTTAATGTTTACTATGAACATGCCTTTTGGGGGGACGCTATCCTTACATCCGCATATTTAATCAATCGAATGCCTAGTCGAGTCCTAAACCTTGAGTCACCACTCCAAACACTTCAAAAATATTTCCCAACGTCTCGACTCGGCTCGAATATTTCCCTAAGAGTATTTGGGTGTACTGCATTCGTTCATATTCACTCTCATCACAGAAGTAAACTTGATCCCCGAGCTATTAAATGCGTCCTGATTGGATACTCTCCTACACAAAAAGGCTACAAATGCTATGACCCTTCCACGAAAAAGATCTTTGTCAACAACACCTCTCTTCAGGGGAAGACCTTACATGAAGATTGGTTCTTTGATTTCAGCCTCTCCCCTCCTGAACCTATCCCATCATCTAAATCTAGTATGCCATTATTAACAAAAGGGAACTTAAATCCAGAGGGAGATGCAGGAAAACAAAATAATAAGGAGATACTGGTTTATTCAAGAAAGCTAAAATCTAAGAACATAGAGGATCTCACATCGGAACCACCAAGAGAGTCAGAACCGACGATAGCTCCAGAACTTCAGAAAGTATTAGAGGTTTCTGATACAGACCTACCCATTGCTCTCAGAAAACAAACACGGTCATGTACTCTCCACCCTATTTCAAAATTTATGTCATATAATGCTTTATCTACAAGCTTTCGTGCCTTTACTACTCACCTTAACAGTACAGTGATCCCAAGAACTATTCAGGAAGCCTTGGAAATTCCAAAATGGAGAGAAGCAGTATTGGAAGAAATGCGAGCATTAGAAAAAAATGAAACTTGGGAAGTATTGGATTTACCAAAAGTAAAGAAACCTATTGGATGCAAATGGGTCTTCACTTTGAAATACAAAGTTGATGGGACAATTGAACAGTATAAAGCTCGATTGGTGGCAAAAGGATACACACAAACTTACGGTATTGACTATACAGAAACATTTGCGCCAGTGGAAAAACTGAATACAATTCGAGTCCTTCTATCATTAGCAGCAAATTTGGATTGGCCACTTCAGCAGCTAGATATCAAGAATGCATTCTTAAATGGAAAGTTAGATGAAGTATTCATGACACTACCACCAGGATTCTGCGGGGTAAATGGAAAAAATCGGGTATGCAAACTGAAAAAGTCCTTATATGGACTCAAGCAGTCACCAAGAGCATGATTTAACAAGTTTGCGAAAGTGTTGAAAAGTCAGGGATATCGTCAGGGACAATCAGATCGCACCATGTTTCTTCGACCATTTGAAAATGGTATTTGAAAATGGTACTAAAGTTATTCTGATCGTATATGTTGATGACATTATTCTGACATTAAAATATAATTGAAATGGAAAAACTAAAGAAGAGTCTTGCCACTGAATTTGAAGTAAAGGATTTGGGACAACTACTATACTTCTTGGGAATGGAAGTTGCCAGATCTCGAAAAGGCATCAATGTATCACAACGAAAATATGTACTTGATTTTCTAACCGAAACCGACATGCTAGGATGCAAACCAAGTGATACACCAGTGGATGTGGGAAAGAAAGTTGAAAATTGAGGAAAGCAGTAGAAATTGACAGATATCAAAGACTGGTTGGAAAACTAATCTATCTATCACATACCAGACCTGACATCGCATTTGCTAATCTATCTATCACATACCAGACCTGACATCGCATTTGCAGTTAGCATGGTAAGTCAACACATGCATTCTCCGAAGGAAAGTCACCTAGAAGCAGTCTATAAGATACTCAGATATCTCAAGGGATCCGCAGGAAAGGGGCTACTCTTCAAAAGGAGTGAAAGGAAAGAAGTAGAAGTTTTCACAAATGCAGATTGGACAGGTTCAATAGAAGATAGGAGGTCTACTACTGGTTATTGTACCTTTGTATGAAGAATGTAGTAGCAAAAAACAGAATGTAGTAGCCAGAAGTAGTGCAAAAGCCGAGTTCAAAGCTGCTGCACAAGGAATATGCGAGGGATTGTGGTTGAGAAAGCTTTTGGAAGAACTACACGTCACCATAAAGTTGCCAATCAAGCTCTACTGTGATAATAAAGCAGCAATCAACATTTCTCTTAATCCAGTTCAGCATGACCGAACTA
>CAIGRT010148017.1:0-17914 GCA_903798405.1 Fraxinus platypoda | reverse complement strand
AGCATGTTTAGCTAAGGTTAAAAAAAATTTTTGTGCTAAATAAGTTTAGATATATTATCTAACCCATTGTTCAAAAAGTTAATAATTTATTTATAGCTAAACTTTTTAAGTTTAGCAAAAGAAGTTGTTAACAACTTTTTATTTACGACCGCTTCCAAAACTGTTCATTTTATTTATGTTTTACATTTTTTTGTTTAAATTCTAATTAGGTTATAAGTTGATATTCTTACTTTGTAGCCACATAACCATCAATCACACGGCCCTTCTCATTCTAGAAAATGAGTGGTTTTTAGTTACAGGCTAAAACTGCTGCTTAATCTGCTGAATTAAATTTTAAGTGCAAGAAGACTGATTTTGTAGATATCAAAAAAGTGGAACATAGTTTGAAAAATTCGACGAATTTGTTAAAATGTACTTTCTTCTAAGGTTTTCTTTTTTATTCTAATGATATGCATAGTTTCTAATCCGGTCAACTTATATGGATTGAAAATCCATTTGATAAGATGCACATAGTTGGCTATTGTGGTAGAAACTAAACTGCCTGAGGCACAAAAATGTGATGGAGAATGCTAACAAGTGTGTTAATTATTTTTCCTAATGCAATAATGTGTTAAATCTTATTTCTCATAAATTGTTTTGGCTCATTCAATATTGTGTGTTATTCTTTTGCTTAATTTTCTAATATTTAACTATATAATTTTTCATCTTTAGTACATTTTATTCCTTTTTTTCATGTACTGGGAAATTGAATTTTATTGAGATTGTTGTCTCTCTTTTATTTCAATGTTGTTTGGTATTTACAGTAGACTTAATCAAATATTTCTTACTCCTGCAAACCTGCAATATTTATCTATGTCAAACGTTTCTATTATCATCTACATACACGTGATGTTTTCAATTTTATTTTTGGTGAGTTTTTCTGTACAGTAATATCAACTTTTGAAATAATCACCTTGTTAGATAGAGTACTAGAGAAGCAATAATATGCTCACAAGACTCTTGAATAATCCAATAAATCTTAAACTACTTTTTTTTGAAAAAATATTTACAATTTCTACACTAATAAAAACACAACAAATACAAAATCCGTGCAATGCACGTGTCAACGACTAGTACATATATAAATATGAGGTTAGGATTGAAAAAATGGACACTCAAAAGGACTAGAGGTAAATTCAAAACAAAAGTTGATAACATGGGACATATTCTTGAGGTTTGGTGAGTATTTTAACCACTCCTTGTAACCTCTCTACATATTAAAAATAATGAGTATCGAGGAAACATCTTAGTTACTAATGCAATCATCAATGGATTATCAAATGCGCCATATAATTGGATTATAATTATTTGAAAGTACAATTAGTTTATAATTAATACGTGTTTTTCAATTAATTAATCCATGTGAGTTAAATATTGACCATAGTTATGATATTAAACGATAATTTACGTATAATTATATAAAACTAGAGAATATATATCCCAAAACTCCATGCTTAATATTGATAATCGCAATTGGTAAAAACTATAAACTAATTAACACTGCCACATTGAAAAACTTTCTACAAGTACTTAAAAATCTGCATATAATGATACAATTAACAATATATAATAATTGAATATTGACATTTTACATAACGACCAAAAATAGCTCCCATGAAAAAATATCATGACAACTACTAAGTAGCTGCTATAAAATCTAACTAAATCGTCACTATTATAAATTTTAGCTAGAAACGAGTTCAAATTTGTTGTCTCGAACTTGCTATTCCCCAATATATTACCTCTTTCTTAGCAAATTAATATTATGAGGAGAGGGGAGGGGGGGGGGTGGGGGGGGGGTTATTTTGCCATCAAAATTGTTAAGCAACTAGAAAATTATAAGAATGATACAAAAATCTATAAATATCCTTAAAAAAGTATTAATAGATGATAAGAAAATTAAAGATGCAGAAAAAGAAACAGACATTAAAAGAAAAAACTAGCTTCCAACTTATAAATTAATTAATTGACTCAAACGAGCACGTGTTTAGAAAAAGAGACCGAAAACAAGTGTCAATAGAATATTCAAGATAATAAGCAATATAAACATATGGTAAAGAACTGAGTTGATAAAGATTTTTGGTGGGTAGAAATGGTTGAAGGTGGTTGCACTATGCCATTGAGAAAATTCCTGCATACTATTTCTACTAAAGGAATTGTCACTTTTGTCCTCCAAAAATGTCATTTTTCCACGGTTTTCTAGAAAAATATTCAAAACCCTAATGGTAAATATGGTAATCCAAATCTAATTCTTCTTCATGGACTATCTTTGTCAATGTGTTAGCTGTAATTATCAGAATTAAAAAGAGCAGCCATGGAAGCTTCTTCTTCAAGGACACGCAGGCTGCACCAGTTTATAATCAACCCTTTTGCATCCGTGGTTCATTTCTTTTTCACAGAATTTATAAATTTTTCCGACTAGACGAGTTTTTTTCAAGAGAGACAGGCCGGAAATGGAGGAAAATCTTCCTCCTGGATTCAGGTTTCATCCCACAGATGAAGAGCTCATCACTTATTATCTTTGTAATAAGGTTTCAGATGTTGGTTTCACTTCAAGGGCTATTGCTGATGTTGATCTTAACAAGTGTGAACCTTGGGATCTCCCTGGTATGTTTTTAAATTGTGTTTGATTGATTTAAATATCGAATAAATTTTCCGAGTTGTTGATCCTATGATTTCATCGAAAAATAAAATTCTTCGAATGTTTTTGTTCAAGTCTTCCATCGAGGAGGTGAGGAGTTTGGCATAGATCCTTTCGACTTATTATGAACATAATATGAATAAACTCGAAGCTTAGAGAATCTAGTATATATTACAAGAGTTTTGTCTTCTAATTTTTCTTTCTTTGGTAGATAAAAGTTGGTCTTTTGTTCAACAAGATGAACAAATGCATTTGGTTCTTGATATTGTTTAAAAAAAATTAAATATTTTTTCCAAATTAACTCGACAATGGAAATAAAGGATAAAATCTCAAAACCATAATATCTAAAGTATTTTTTTTTCAATTTTTAAGATTAAATATTATTAGACCACCACTTTTAAAATCTTAAGCTATGAAGAGAGGACAAATTTATAATTTATTCAAATAAAGTCTTCAACACTCCTCTTCACGAGCGAATCACATTCTTTATTTTTAAACAAAGATGCGTTCACAAATTTTATTATCAATGGCTGACAGCCATGTTCCGACACTATTGCAAATTTAGACGGTTAGAGAGAGTAACTTTATTTATTTAAATTAAGTCTTTAACTCCTATAAACCTTATATTTTTATGCAAAAACTTACCGCAGCCAAAGCCTCAATGGGAGAAAAAGAATGGTACTTCTTCAACTTGCGAGACCGCAAGTACCCGACTGGATTGAGGACCAACAGAGCCACAGAAGCAGGTTACTGGAAAACAACAGGCAAAGACAAGGAGATTTATGGTGGTGGAGTCTTGGTTGGAATGAAGAAAACCCTAGTTTTCTACAGAGGTAGAGCTCCAAAGGGTGAAAAAACCAATTGGGTTATGCATGAATATAGACTTGAAACCAAGCTTGCCTTCAAACCTACAAAGGTAATTAAATCTAATTAATCTTTATCGATTTAAGCACGGTTAGAATGTATAGTTTTAATGGTGACTATAATATAGGGTAATCCTCATATATATTTAATTTACATTGCAACTCTTTTTGGAAGAAATTTGAGTATCTTCATCTTTCTTCTATTTTCTAGCCCCTTAACTTATGAATATCATATTTCATTCGTGTTCGCACATTACAAAGAGATAATGATACTAATTAGATGTTATAAATAAGAGTAGTGCTATTCTAATACTAAACACCAGTTTAAGTGACAACGCATGATCAAATTAAATGGATACCATAACAACACATTTAATTAGACTTATCATTTAATACTATCTACATGCCATATAGAATGCTACTCTAGCACCACTGGTGCTAAATGACATTATTCTATAAATAACTATAAAATGAAAGAATCTACGAAAGGGTGAAGGGACACCAAAAAAAAAAAAAAAAACCCCACTACAAAGAAGTGAAGTTCAATCACTCCATCGCACAATAGTTTATCCATGATTCTGATCAAGATTTATGGAATCAAGAAACTAGCAAATAAATATGCGTAGTTGTCAAACTATTATGGAAAAAATTGTTGATTTTGAACTATGTTGATTCTCAGGAGGAATGGGTGGTATGTAGAGTCTTCCAAAAGAGTTCAACAATGAAGAAACATCAGCAAACACCAGTCTCACCGCAATCCCAAGAATCTCCTTGCGATACAAATGCAATCATCAATGAGCTTGGGGATATCGAATTACCGAACATCACCAACAACATTACCGCCCTACAAAACTACAATGCGCAGGGGATCGATCATAACATGAACTGGATTAATGCTGCAGCAAACTCTCTGCAGCCATCACTAACCAGCTGCTGGCCACTGCTAAGCTCCAATCTTTCGATGAATTCTTTGCTTCTTACAGCATTGCAGCTTAGGGGTCATCAGCAGCAGCATGGAGGGAGCACAAGTACTGATTACTCATCAATTATCCCACAAGGGATTTCTTCTGAATTTGGAAATATTGACATCATGGCTTCTTCATCTAGGGTTTTAGATTCTGTGCAACAGCTGCAAACACAAGAACAGCAGCAATATAATGTGGACTACCAGAATTTGGTGAAGGTTAATCCAAGTGTCACCACTAACTACTTGTAAACTTTTATGACTTGTTTGGTGTGATGGACTTTACTCGACAGTAATGTTGGATCATGTCGAGTACTACATATTGAACATACTTGTCAAGGTGTATCTTCTTTCTTTCAGTTGTATTTAGAAGGAATGGAAAGAATATAGTGAATCAGGGTGGGGGCTTCTTATATATGTATTGTAACCCAAAGGAGATATGGGCGAAGTCCATTCCCCAAATAAAAAACTTGTTTTCTAGTAATGATAGTGTGATTAGCCATAATCAACTAGGGAAAATCCCTAGCCTTTTGATACTCGATTGCTATGTTAGCATTCAGCAGGGCATTTCTGATGCACAAATTGAGAGGAATGGGAGAAGAGAACAAATGTGGCAGCGAGAACGCGTAAAACTGGAAATGAGATTACGTGTAATTGCTGTCCTTAAACGATATCTGCCCTCTCAGATTTTTTAGTGCTTAAAGGGACTCACGACAAATGATTTATAGAATTTGTTGAGTGGAAGCTTCAAGAAATCTTGAGTCCGGACTCAGAAAAACCATCAAACAAACACCACCCAACTTCGGCTCGACCCACACCCTTCCTTCACTTTTGGTTGCCTCAAGTTTCACCCCCACAAAGGAGTCTCTAATGGTGGTGGTATTTTCAATATCACAAAGGGAGAGAAGAAGAAGGAAGACACCAAAAAACTCACCAAACAAAGTTCTCAATTGCCCTCACCACTATGGCAGCCTCTCTTTTGTCTCTATTGCAAACTTCACACACACACACACACACAAGAAAAAAATGGCTACAGAAGATCGAGTGCATACAGCATATATAATTAGTTTAGTTTAACAATGGGCCACCAATATTCCTTAAGTGAAGACCAACCAATATAAATGGACTACCATACATATTACCGTCCAACTAATAATCCAAAACCAAACACTAACCAAAACTTGGGTCCACCAAAAGTGTTGGTTGTTTTTAGGTCAAGCTAAGTCTATGGTGTAGAAAAAGAATTAGACATCTATTTTAAATCATCGTCCAAATTTATTGAGTATCAAAACTCAACAAATCTTCACCTTGATACCCAATCAACCTACAAGCAAACAAAACACAAACTTTATACTTACATAATTAAGATAACTAAATAACATTGATATCACATACCTTATCTCATGTTTCGGACCTAAAACATGTACCATACCTGCTCCATGTACTCGTAAGGGCTAAAATTTAAAATACCCAAGTAGGAACAAGTAAACACAATAATTAATCAAGAGCAATAAATATGTGATGAAAATGTAGCATAGGATAACACACTGATATTTTCCAACACGTTCATACAAACAATAGACGAAAATCAAGTTAATCAATCAAACAACCAAGACATATGCAACAAAAACATAAATGGCCTCACGAAAAGATCTTACCACACTTATCTTATCCCATTCTGCATTGCTCGCACTTTGAAAATACATATCTCCTCCATCATGCTTACTAGACTGATCACTAACACGCATCTAACTCGTAAACCATTATAGATCTTAAGTCCATCAAATAATCCTCCATCTCTACTTCACTTCTCTTACCCTAAGTGGATAATGAGTCTCCACCTAATAGGAGTATCTCTCTCACACTCCACTTATTAGGGTCTTACTAGACGATTCCAACATTTAATCATAAAAAAATATTAAGTGTACATAATTATTGTACATAAGAGTGTACATAACCCTCACATGGGGTGTGGTCCACAAAAATGTGGGTTCTACTCCATGTGAGGGTTATGGACACATCTATATACAATAATTATGTACACCAAGCAAAGTCCTTAATCATATCTCCACTGTGATCCAAATATCATCTCTCCACATCCTCGTATATATTACCAATGTACTCTTAGGCATCTATACTCCACATTATCAATAGGCATACTGTACACTTACTGTTAATGCATCTCAAATTCACTACAGCAAATTAGACCTTTAACGACCACAAGGGTTACGACTCGATTTAAATCGACCCACGCACTACAAAGTTAATCCAACACCAAAGCTCAGGAAATTCACAAAGTATTTATCCCCACAAAGGAAAGGGTGAAGGTGATACTTACAAAAAGAATAGAAGAAATAGTTGGTTACTTTACTATATTCACAAAAGAGGCTCACAAAGAGGAAGAAAATAATCCAAGCATGGCTATCCCATTCAATCTCACAAACCACACAGGATCACAAAGACAAAAGAGAAAATGGTTGCCCCTCTTTTTTCTCATTACCACACCTTTTAACACTACTCACGGAGCAAAAAGAATATGCCATAGATCTCAACCTATTATTCATGCTAACACATTACACAAAGTAATCAACTTGCTCTCAAATTCATGCAAATGCACATATCAAACATTTTGAAATGTAACATATAATCATGCAACAGAATTAAACAATCACACACGTACAGAAATGATTACAATCAGATGAACATGCAGTAACTATATTTACTCTCAATAAATCTCACTTTGATCATAACTAGACCCAATGGCAATATTCACCTCACATCCCTCGTCTTATTTCATTCTGTTATCCTTCATAGGACAGTCTATTTCAATATGTTGAAAATAATGCAATTTAAACACCTCTTACTTTTTGCACTTACCTTATACCTACATTGTCATCAATAGTTCTATTTAAAAAAATTCGTTTTGTCAAATTGAAAAAATGCAATTTTTCATTAGAAAAAACACAACTCAAAATGTGTTGACATTTTACTAAAAAATGTATAAAACACAATATACAACTAATAACGAAAGTACAAACACAATTCACACAGCGTAGTCAAATAAAACTTTCCCAAGGTAACATGCAATTCTAATAGTAAAGAAATTTGGCAATAAATTTACAAAAAATTCAAGGCAAATAATTAACAAATAATTCTCAAGTTTAGCATCAGGCAATTGTTACCCCACACGGTAACCACAAAGCTAACGTCATCCTACACGATGACTTCTAACACGAAAAGTAAATGGTTATCCTACACGATAACCATAATTGCAATAATAAAAGAAAAGAACACGCTACCGAACAGTCTGTCTCTGTGGGTCCATAAACTAGGAGAGATGCGAATTCACTACTTTAGGGCTACTACTATTCACTCTAAAACTTCTAGCAACTATGGCAACCAAGAACCGACGCTCGATACCCTGAACATCCAGAGGTAAAATCATCTAGATTTCATCGTATCGCTCAAAATAAAAAAAAACGAAAACCACTGCAGGGTTTGCCATGCCACTAGTAACATTCTATCTGAAGAAACCATCACCAGAGGACGCCAGACACTCCTTCACACGCGGCCATTGTCGTGGTGCGTGTAACTCACACGTCGTTACCCAAACTCATGCGCTGGTCCACCAGCTTCGTCTCGACCTACTGAGTATAGATGTTGTCTCATTTCCTCAATCGGTTTCTGGTTTCACCAGAATACCTCAAAACATATTCGACCGTTTGAAGAAAATCCCTATTTTTCGTCCCCTTTTCCAGCTTTATTTCGGACCAGTTTCAGCCTTTTTGAACCAAAAATCACAGATTTCTTAACACATCATGCGCTGATACCATTTGTTGGGTAGAAACTTCGAGAAATATTGAATTCGAGCTCAGAAAAACCATCAACAAAGAAGACTCTAATGGTTGTATTTGCAATATCACAAAGAGAGAAAAAAGGAAAACACCAAAAAACTCACCAAGAAAAGCTCTCAATTGCTCTCATTACTTTGGCAGCCTCTCTTTTCTCTCTATTGCAAACTCCACACACACACACACCCAAGAAGAAAATGGCTACAGGAGATGGAGTGTATATATAATTAGTTTAGGTCAACAATTGGGCCACCAATATTCTATAAGTCAAGACCAACCAATATAAATGGACTACCACACATATTACCGTCCAACTAATAATCCAAAGCCAAACACTAACCAAAACTTGGGCCCTCCAAAAGTGTTGGTTGTTTCCGGTCGAGCCAAGTCTATGGTGTCCATAAATTATCCGACATCTATTATAAATCATTATCCGAATTTATTGGGTATCAAAACCCGACAAAATTGAACAAGTCTTTAAGAAAAAAAACACTAATCATTTGTGTTTTCTTCCAAAAACTCAAAGAACACAAAATAATTTGAATATGAAAAAAGGAATGGAATATTTTGACTGGTGATTTGATATATTTATAATTGAAATCTATCACTTATTTATAAATTTCAATTCAAAACCCACGAAATAGTGTCATCCATACATGAAAGGTTGGATATTTCATAAAAAGTCACCAAAAATAAAACCTGAAAATCAACCTTACCGGCTTGTTTCCAGGTCCATGCACACGCATGGGCATGAGCCATGCGTGCGCATGGTTTATGGGTTCTCGCCTCTACTTTTGCAAAGGCGAGCATGCGTGTGCTTGGGCAATTTGCTGAGTACCATTTTCTCCTCGTTTTTTATTTTTTATTTGGTTTTTCCTTTTCCAACGTATAATATTTATTCAGTTCTACCTATTGATATATTTGTTGAACAATCAAATATATCAATCCTTCACTTGTTCAAATTTATATCGATCACATATTCAAAATAGTAACACTTATGCGTAAGGTTTAAATATCATTCTATTTTAATCTAACCATAGTGTAATTTCCACAAAGTATCATTGGAATAATTGGTGGCATGATAACTTTGAACCAGTTTCTTTGTGATGATAATGATGAAAACACATACACAAGTGTCACCAGTTATTTCGATGATACTTTGCGCTTATTTTATTCGTTAAACTTTTAAGAGACAAACTATGACTCTCTATTGGGGCGGTACATCCTTGAAGTTCATCTAGGCGAAGTTTCTTTTAGTATTTTTGTTACTTTTAAACATACTTGTACTTAATACTCAACTTCATTAAGAACTTAAAGCTCAACCATCCTTTGAGTAACAACCAAGGTTACTAGATTAGAATAGTGTTCTTGCGGATATGATAATGCTGAAACTATCCACTTATCCAATGACTTATTGTTACGTTTTGAACTCGTGGATTACTGTTTAAGTAATGGCAGGTGAGGTTACCGTCATTAGTGGATCTTTTTAGTTTAGGAGTTTCAACTCCATCCTACTCAATGTAAATATTATTAAATCTATATTAAAAGATTTAGTTAAAGGATATGCTAAATTTTTATTTGACTTAACGTAATTTTTGAAAATCATTCCACTCTCGATTAATTTCTTTATGGAGTTGTATTTTAGATTCGTATGTCTAGACTTTCCATTGTATACTTTTGCTAATGGGGCTTGACTATCACAAAAAATAGCTTTCGATTCGAAGATGTATTTTTCTATCCCAAAGGTATCTCATATAGAAGATCATTAAATCACTCAACTTTTTTTTTTTTTGTGCCAGCTAATGCCACAAATTCAGATTGCATGGTTGAATGTGTTTATGCATGCTTGTTTTTTAGACTTTCAAAAATTGTACTTCCTCCAAGTGTAAACACCCAACCAAAAGTATATTTACTTTCACTAGTACTAGATAACAAATTAGTATCAGTAAATCCTTCAAATATAGTCGGAAATATAGAATATTTTAGACTTATGGTTTTGATTTTTTAAAAAAAATAATAATCAAGAACTCTTCCAATGGCCTTCCAACGTTTCTTGATCAGATTACTAGTAAATTTACTTAGTTTATTAATTGTGAATACTACATTTGGTCTTTTGCATTGAACTGCATACTACATATAACACTTGCATGTTGAAGTTGAGCAATTGCTCTTTCATCATTCTTTATAAGTTTATAATTTGGATCATGAGGGGTACTATATTTTTTTTTATTTTCAAATGTTTAAACTTATTTATCACATTCTCTATATGATTGACCCAAATAATAACACCAACTAGTTTTTATAATTTTGATACCCAATATGGTATCCACTTATCCAAGATCTTTCATTTGAATATGTAAGATAGAAACATCTTTTTTTTTTCTTATCTCATCCATGTGATTACTCAAAATAAAAATACCATCAACGTGCGAGCAAAAGATACTATCGAGAATCAAAGTTTTTGTAATTTTGATACCCAATATTGAATCAATTTTATCTTTAATTGCATCTTTTCAAAAGATACTATCACGAGAAGCTATAGCTTCGTTCACGGATAATATTACTAATTTCGTCGGTTCTTTGTATTGTAGGTCTTAGGATTAATTTCCACTTATAAAATTAAGGTATTGTTCTAACAATATTCTGCTCATTTCCCTCTACTAGATAAAGTGAATTAAGTTGAGAATTTATTTAATCCAATCCTAATATCTTTTATTTTTATATTTCTTTTGCTTTTTCGAGGTTCATTAGATTCGTCAAAATTTATAGAGATGTTTCATATTATGTTCCACTAGAGTTAGGAATCTCTNTTCATATAAATAAGTTTTTAATTGATGAAACTTAGCTCATGTTTAACAACCATTATTTGTCAAAAATTGAGTTTTGAATAATAATTTTTATGAGAATGTGTGATTAAAAAGTAGAAAATAATTTTGAATTTACGTACAGAATATTTTATTGTATGAATGTATTATTAAAAATGAATATGTGGAAAAAAGTTTAAAAATAATGATTGTCAAACGTGAGCTAAAAACATCAAGTCAATTATTTGATAATAATGTAATAGTTACTTTTCAAAAAGTTTGGATTAAGAGCTTGTTTGGTAGAGATTAAAATCGGATTAAAATTGAAAAACTAGCCGTTATTGTTGACTTTTATTAGACGAGTGAGACTCAATAACAACTATATTTTCAATTTTAATTGGATTTTAAGCTTAGCCAAACATGCTCTTAGACTCAACATAATCCTTTTATGGTCCATGTTTTTATAATAAGCATGACATCCTCCCACACTTTGAAGTATTCAATGTTTGATTTTTTTTCATTTTTACAATTTGTAAGGAGAAACCTTTGTGAATTTTAAAGGAGTTCTATTCAAAATTTACATGCACTCAACAAAGATTTACCCCACAAGTTAAATGGCAACTTAGCATAAATTAATATGATGTTTATCATTTCAACTAATGTTCTATTTTTCAGTCAAACCATTTTGTTCGGATGTCTTAGGTACAAAATATTGAAGTATTATGCCTTGTTGTTCATAGAATAAATTAAAATTACTAGAAAAATATTCACCACCTCTGTCTGCAACACTCCTTGATCTAGATATCTAGATTTGAAGGTATTATCGTTTAATTTATTCTTAAAATCATAAATGCAAAAAGATGATTAGATTTTTCTTTGACGTAATAAATATCAATGATTTCATTTATGAAAATAAATTGTACTTGATAAGAGTATAAGACAATTAATTTTAATGTTAACATTAATTTCAAAACGAATTAAATATTAAAATATGTTAGTACTGAGTTCGTGTCAACACAAGTTGTCTTCTTGAATCATCTTGCCTTCATAATCTGAAAATGGAAAGGACTAACGCTTAGTAAGCAAACCTTATACATATAATGATGCAAACCTCATGTATATGAATTATTTTAAAATAAAAGGCATTTCTCAATATGTATCCACTTTTATTTCATTTCTTTAAAAACCTTAACATTGACATCATGAGTTCACTTGGTGTATCGCCTAACCAATCAAAATGTAGTGGGTAATTATTATTTGGAACACAATTCATCCTACCAGTAGTATGTAAATCAATTAACATTAATATTATCATTGAATATTGGTCAGGTGCGCCAATTCATCACATCCCATTCCCCACTCACACCTTTAATGGTATAGGCATACATCTCTTAACAAAATATTCGGGATGCATATCTTTAAAAAAATTCTGACTCATGATATTTGAAAATTTTTTATTTCTTGAAATGTCATGTATGTTTATGGATGCATTGTCTTATATGAATATATCATGAGAAACATTAATGACATAAAATATAATAATTAAATATGTTTACATAAGGGCAATTTAGATAACACGTTTATACATTTAATCACATGACGTACACATGAAAATAAGGGGATTTTTACTTACTTGAGTCATTAAGATTTACTCTTTTGAATGACAAGTGGAAATATTCCGAACCACCCAAGAAGCCAACGTGCCCGAAATCCTATTTCATTATCATTTAATTTGAAACTTCAACACAATCCACCCTTTAAATATGAACCTATAACATTTTTCTATTAAATTTATTTTATTTATTAATTGGCGTAAAACTCTTTATCTATAATATATTAAACATCACATCAAGTGAGGATCATTTTTTTGAGGATTCTAACCCTACTATAATTCAATTATTTCAATAATAAATTACTTTTCGTTTTTCAATATATATTTAATTTATTTAACTATATAGTTACCATCAATGTCCATGTACATTTGACATATTCATTTCACTTGTGTGCTTTCATTGTGATATGCTGCAAGTGGAGTAGTCCATCGGTCGCTCACGATCTAAGTGTCTTAAGATACATAAAGTTACATAAATGCCTAAGTATATAAAATTTGATTATGTACTATATGAACATGCAAATATGTACAAAAAGTACCAACGAAATTATATACAAGTTTATCGTAAACATAAAAATTTAGCATAGGACATCTTATAATTTATTTATTTATAAAACCTCACAACACGTTAGTAAACCACATTAAATATTTCATAATATTTTCAAAAGTAGTCTATTTATGAATTTTGTTAGTGAGTAAAAAGTAAAATATAAAATTATTGATACTATCTACATGTTGAACTTCATTGTACACATTTTGCAACTCAAAATAACGTATTAAACTACTTATAAACTAAACATAGATAAAATAGAGTTAATTAAATAGAGCAACAAACAAAAATACACCAAATTTCAAGACCAATTAATAAGGACATAAAAAAGGATAAATTATTAAAAACAATACAAACTGTAAAATTTAGATCAAAAATTAATTGTTAAAAAAATTCATACAACAATATATATTAAAGAATATATGAAGTATTTGTAATCTGGTTATCTTTAAGGAGAAGATCTTGATTCTAATGATCGACTACTTTGTAAACAACGAAAAATCTGAGTTCTTATGAAAGACTAAAAGTACACTTTCTCCTATTGGGGTGCATTAAATCAATGAATTTTTGTAAAATATGTCTGAAATTATTTATATTTAAAATGTTTATTACCCATTAAAATTTACAGTAAAAGAAAGAAAAAGTAGTGTATATAATGTTCAAATATTTTATACATATTTATGCAATATACCAAAAAAAAAAAAAAGAGAGAAAAAAAAAATTAGGGAGAGCCGAGTTCAATATTGGTTCCTAAGGTAGAACTAAGAATCGAATTGGATCGGAACTAATCGATTCTTAATGCATTGTCCCAAAATCGGTCCATTTAATAAAGGAATAGAAAATGAACCGATCGGTTCTATCTACTTTCGATCCGATTCCATCTCTAATATCCCGCCTACTCTGTCAAGAAATAAGTCTACGCCTCTGTTTGAGCCACATTAAAATTCTCATTCTCATTCTTCTACTTATTTTCAACGACACATTTTTCAATAAAATAATATTTTTCATCATATCGATAATTTTTTCCTTTTTTTTCAACCATACATTCTCCATCAATCTACTATTTCAAAATACATTCTTCCAAAATAATGTAGCTTAAACACACATCTAATTTGGGTTAATTATGACTTCAAAGGGTGTTGACAACTTAAAAGTGCATCCATGTATACATGGTTTCACTAAATTCTTGATAAATGTGTTGACTGATAAATGCTTGTCTGGCTATATTGTCATATGGTCCATAGTCCTAGTAATATTGTTCGATGATGAATTAGGAAAAATCAATTGCCTCATCTACTTCTTCTTTTACATAATCAAAGACATCTTGACGTAATCCCATACAACTTGATTAAACTTTTGTTGCTACTACAACATTTAAGCATCAAGTACAAATTAGCAATTTAAAAATCTAATTCAACCTCACCAAATGACCACGAGGTGACCCCATGTGGCAAAAACTCAATACGATACCCTTTTTTTTTTTTTAAATGTATTTTTTGGGTCTACATGATCCATTTTATAACTCTGGGCTTTAATATCAAATTGTAACACCCCCAAATCTAGATATCTAAATTTGGAAGTATTATTATTTAATTTATTCTTAAAATCAAAAATGTGGAAAGGCGGTTAGATTTTTCTTTGACGTAATAAATATCAATGACTTCATTTATGAAAATAAATTATGCTTAAAAGAGTATAAGATAATTAATTTAAACGGTAACATTAATTTCAAAACGTATTCAATATTAAAATACGTTAATATTGACTCCGTGTCATCACAAGTCGTCGTCTCGAATCATCTTACTCTCATAATCTGAAAATGGGGAAAGATAACGTAGAATGAGCTAACGTTCAACAAGCAAACCTCATGCATATGATGCATGCTTATAATCGATACTCATATGAATTATTTTAAAATAAAAGGCATTTCTTAATATGTATCCACTTTTGTTTTATTTTTTCAAAAACCTTAACATTGACGTCGTAAGCCCACTTGATGTATCGTCTAACCAATCAGAATGCAGTAAACAATTATTGTTTGAAACCCAATTGGTCCTACTGGTAGTATCGCAAAGCAGGTAACATTATCATTTTCATTGAACATTGGTCGGATGCACCGGTCCCTCATGCCCAATTTCTTACTCACGCCTTTAATGGTATGGACATACGCCTATTAACAAAACATTTTGATACATATTTTTAAAACACTATTTGATTCATGACATTTGGAAACTTTTTTATTACTTGAAACTTTATGTATGCTTATGAATACTTATCATGCATAAATATGTCATGAGAAATATTAATGACATAAAATATGATAATCAAATACCATATTCACATAAGGTCAATTTGGATAACACGTTTATACATTTAATTACGTGACGTACACATGAAAATAAAGGGAGGTTTACTCGAGTCTTTAAAATTTACTCTTGTAAATGGCAAGTGGAGATTTCTCGAACCACCCGTAAAGTCAACGTGCCCAAGATCCTATGTCATTATCATTTAATTTGAAACTTCAATAAAATCCACCCTTTAAATATGAACCTATAACATTTTTCGACTAAATTTATTTTATCTATTAATTAGCATAAAACTCTTTATGTAAACAAAAGTGTTAAGGTTCATAAAAATATAATTGTAATTCATAGCAAAAAGGCACTATCAATCAAATAGATACTAATTAATCAATAATTATTAAAATACTAATTTCTTCATTACATAATTCAAAATATATATACATACGGACACAGAGTTACTTACAAATACATATACGCACACAAACACACGCCTATATATACATATACGTATACACTCATACAGATACATATATATTGAACATAAATACACGCCCTTTATACAAAGACTACACACACACATTTTCACTGACAGCTTGCTCTCATTTTATAACTGAACTGATAATTTTAATGCTGCTGAATCAATTGAATGTCATTGATAAGTGTAGTTTCTACTCTTGTTCGAGACCCTAAATCATAATATTTTATTGTCTTTTGGATAAAATTCTACCTAATTTATGTTATATTGTATTTTGTAGGTAAAACTTTATGTTTAATGAAGAATTGGAAAAAAGAAAGCAAAGGGTGGCGAAAAATGGCAAAATTCAAATATGAAACATTGTTACACTTATTCGTGGCCTTAAATCATGATATTTTATTTTCTTTTGGATTAAATTCTACCTAATTTATGTTATATTGTGTTTTGTAGGTAAAACTTTATGTTTAATGAAGAATTGGAAAAAATAATTCAAACGTGGCGAAAAGTTGTAAAATCCAAAGATGAAACCTTGGAGAAAAATAATACATTAAATGAGTTGGACTTAAATGAGTCTCAATAGACTTGTATTGAAAATTTTAATTGGACCTCAATGTGGCTGAAGTATGTATATATATATCCTACACACAGAAAAGAGAAAGGGGAGAGAACATAGCGGAAAGAAAATGCAAACGAAAAAGAAAAAAAAAGACAGAAGAAGAAGAAAGGCGACTGAAAAATGAGAAAAACGGCGGAGAGAAGAGACACAAGAAAGAAAGAAAGAAAGAAATAAAAGAAATAAAGAAAGAAAAAAATAGAGAAAGAAAGGAGAAAAAGAAATGGCGGTTGGGAAAGAGAGAAAAAAGAAAGGAGACGGCAGACACGAGCAGTTTTACATTTCGTCAATTTTTGGTGATGCCGTTCTACTTTTACGTGTTTTATTTTTACATTATGAATAACTAATTTTCATATTATGGCAAACAATGTAGTCAATTTGTGATCCTTTATTTTTCTATTCAAGATTTATGTGATTTATTCTTATATGTGTTGGTCTTATTATGAACTTAATGCATTAAGTTATTAGATCAATAATTTGATGATTATCCGAGTCTCTTACGAATCGAGATGTAAGTTTGAGATTTAAACCATATAGTAAAATTCTATAAAATAGTATAACGTGTAGAGATATATATACTAATTATTGCAGTCATAATATGAATTCTTAGAACTAATGTTTCGTTTAACTAATGTTGATTTACATAGAGATATGTAANATATACTAATTATTGCAGTCATAATATGAATTCTTAGAACTAATGTTTCGTTTAACTAATGTTGATTTACATAGAGATATGTAATTTAATTAGTTAAATAGGCTCAATGAGAATTCAAGATGAATAAATTGAATACAATAGAAGAATTCGATTGAACACTACATTAGGTTATGAATCTTGAATTAAGAATTAAGATGATCAATAGATGAAATTGTTATGTTATAATATTCATCACATATTTGAATCTTTAATCAACCATTATTTGCAATCTTTTTATATTTTCAATTAATTAAAATAGTTAGGAAAAATGATCACAATCATCATAATTATTTACTTGATTTTATCAAATAGGAGTTAGAAATTTTTTATTAAGTCGTGAAGTATAGTCTTCGTGGGAACGATATCCGGACACAAAGGTCCACTATACTACTTGTTAAAATATCGTACACTTGCGATATAAAAAACGCAACAAGTTTTTGTCGCCGTTGCCGAGTACTATTTATTTTTAGTCTTAGTTTATTTTTTTTAAAAAAATTATTTA
>CAIGRT010148011.1:0-13597 GCA_903798405.1 Fraxinus platypoda | reverse complement strand
AAAAAAATACATAATTACCAACCTTTATATATAAAATTTTAAACTTGACAACCTTGTTGATTTCTTTCAAAAATCAGGTGTAGTAGTTAAATAGATTTTATTAATTAAATAGGTGAAGATCATACTAACATGTAATTTATTGTCAAAATCATGTATTAGTCATAATCACATAACGTTACACTTACATCATAAATTTTTTAGGTCACAATTTTTTTTATCGATCTTGAATTATCAAATTTAATTGGTCACGACTTATTTTTCGCTCACAAATAATAAATTTTATAGGTCACAACTTATTTATTGATAACATATTATCAAATTAATTAGTCACGACTTATTTCTCGGATACAAATTATCAAATTAATTGATCCGACTTATTTAGCCCCTGTTTGTCTACCATTTTTCAAAATATTGTTTTCTACAGTAATCAATCTCCACCACACATTCAAATAATAAAATATTCTATACATAAACCAATAAAGTTTCTTTCAATTTTAACCACACATTCTCCAAAAAATATATTTTTCAAAATATTGTTTTCTACAGTAATCAATCTCAACCACACATTCAAATAATAAAATATTCTACACATAAACTAATAAAGTTTCTTTCAATTTTAACCACACATTCTCCAAAAAATACTATTCAAAACATCATTCTTACTCCCATAATGGGAGACAAACAAGCTCTTATTAGTAACAGATTATCAAATTAATAGGTCAAGACTTCTTTCTCGATCACAAATTATCCTTCGACTCCCTTACTTCATCCAATCCTTTCCACCACCATCGACAATGCCCAAAATGTCGTCGTCCGTCGCCTTAAATCCACAATCCTCCACCACATTTGATGCACCTCCACCACAAACTACTACTGCAACCACACCACCGTACATACACACAGATCGAGTACATGTTGCTTCGATATTGTCAACACAAGTTGTTCATCTGCACTGTATATGTCAAAAAATCACCATTGATCGATCTTCAGTCCAAAACACACGGCCCCATTGCTTCCATCGCCTTTCGTGCGACCAAGAAACCTAACACTAAAGGTTCCGAACCGAGTCTTTCGCACTAGAAAATCATGTCTAAGAAACCATTGCTAGTTGCGACCGTGGGCTCTCTCTATCTCTCTAACAGTGGTAATGAACGTCGCTCTCACAGTGGTGATGGGCAATGCCACTGTGATTGGAGCATTGCTGCTGCGAAGCGACATAATGTCGTGCACTGCAGTGGTGTCGTCACCAACCCCATGGAATGGGTGGGGGGTGAGAGATATTGTATATATTTGTGTGTTGTATGTAGAGAGATGTTGTCTAGAGAGACTTTCATTTTCGAGGGAGAGAGATATAGTAGATTAATTTAATTTAATAATATTATTATTGTATAATATTAGAAAGTTGAATTATGACCTGAATTTTGAATAACTGAGTTTTAAACTTGATTTTTGAAATTGAAAATTAAGAAGAATGCATGGTGTAACTAATTTCCTATATTGCAGTTTATTATTTGATGCATTAATTTTATGTGATTTTGTTGCCTCAAATAACAAACTGACACCTCAATAATAACTTCACAACTACTGCAATTGATGACTATAAATAACATAACTCAATAATAAATAGTGAAAATGACACTAGATCTGGTATTTAAAAATCACACGTCAAAAATCATATACAAAGTATATTTAATAAAAAATCAGGTAACAATTTGATATTTTAATATTAATAATTATATTATAAATTAATATATATAACCACATCCCCAACTCAAATAAACCCTAATTCATTTCTATATCTATTATCTCTCTATATCTTCTCTCACTTTATCCCTCTCCCTCTACCCACCTATTGGAATTGCCACTACCGCACCCAATCTCTTCTCCATGACTTACGTTGCTGCTCGATGAAGCTATTATAGGAAGCTTGGCATTTGGAAGTGGAGACTGACTAGCAGCGATGGAGCTACGGCGAGAAGGAAGCGGCAATGTGGCGGCAAACGAATCCAAATCGAAGAGTTGTTTACGAAGATAATAAGCAAAGATGCTATTGACCGGCTCATCGGGTCTAAGCTCGAGTTGGGTTACCAGTTCAACTTTGAGATTCGAGTATGTTTGAGAGTCATTTGGAGGTGTAGTTTTTGTTGGCGGTGGATCTGGCAGTAGTGGTTGTGTTGATGGTGGTGTTGTTGACAGTGACAGCGTGGCAGGGTGTATTGAAGAGTGTTTGCAACCAACTATTTAGGTGTTTGTGATAAACTATATTGTTGATTTGTGACCAAATATTTGGTAGTGGATTGAGATTGCGGGGTAGGGGTAGTGGTGAAGTGTTTAGTATATGTGATCAACTATTTGATTATTTGTGACCTAAACAATTCGATAATTTGTGACTGAAAAATAATTTGTCACCAACTAATTTGAAAGTCTGTGATCATTAAATAAGTTGTGACATATAAAAATTGTGATTTCTGACCAATATATAAATTTTGTGGTCTATAATATTTTTAATTTGTGACAAATTAATTTGATAATATGTGACCAATAAATAAATAAATTGTGATTTATAAGTATGTAACTGTGACTATTAATTGTATAACCGCGACCTTAATATTTTTAGGGTGTGTTTGAGTCATATTATTTTGGAAGAATGTATTTTGGAATAGTAGATTGATGAAAAATTTGTGGTTGAAAAAAAAAGAAAAGTTATTGATGTGATGGAAAATATTATTTTATTAAAAAATGTGTGGTTGAAAATGAGTAAAAGAATGAGAATTTTAATGTGGCTCAAACATGAGCTTATTTTTATTTTTTTTAAATTTTAAGAAAATGAATTTTAAAATGAAAAAAATAAAAAAAATGTATTTACAGGTTGGATCGGTTAATTGACTTTATAATGGTTAAAATTAACNAAAAAAATGTATTTACAGGTTGGATCGGTTAATTGACTTTATAATGGTTAAAATTAACCGAACCAAACCGATTTTTTGGTTCAAACCAACCCGACTCGGTTTGGTTCGGTCGGTTTAATCGATTTTTCGATTTTTTTCCCCACCCCTAGACCACATGGTTGGCAAAATTATCTGCTCCATTATGTTTTACAGCTTAAATCGTATTTAAAAAAAAAAAAAAAAATACTTATAAAGTCCCCATCATGTTCCTATCCTTGTTCCCATCCCGACTACCAAAAATCTCCGAGGTGGGAATGGGATGGGGAGAGCTATTCAGTATCGTTATGTCTCGTTTTCAAACTCGAATAAAGAAAGTATTTCAATCTTTAAATTTAACAGAGGATAAAAATTTTCTCGATCAAACGTAATTTCGACGCAAGGATGTCACAAAATACATTAAAGTCCAAATAAACAATAATGATGCCCCAACAAAAGTAGATTGAGTGGAAATTGAGTATTGAAAACACAACGAAGATGGGTAAAAAGATGGTGTATCTGGTCACAATTACACTCATATATAGCATTTTGTCTCCATTCCATAGTGCACTAAAATATATGTTTCATTATATGCATTTATCCGCGGGATATGTTTAGAAAGATAGATTCGATTCTTTTTTGTACAACATTGTTTCATTTTGTTTAATATTATGTAACAAATATGTCAATAAATTAAATTATTGGAACTATAAGACACATTGTTGTGATTCTGTTGAATATTTAGTACTAGAAAAAAAAATTAAAATTGTGACTATAGTAGTGTTCAGTTATATTCATTATTATGTACCGAATAGGTTCATAACGCTTTTGAAGATTGTAACTTCATAGATTTTTTGAGATGTTAACAAAGTAGACTAGGTAAACAATAAATTAGAGCATGTTCGTTAAGTGATTATAATTTAATCACTTTCGATCAAACGAACTTTTTATTCACGCATTTTGTAAGTTCGAGTTTACTATCCATTTATAGACCTTGTCTGGGAGAGGTTTTTTAATCCAAATGACTGATTTTTTGAAACCCTTTTTTCCAGCAAGTGGGTTCCATATAGAGATAGAATTTGGCTAAGAATTCGGTTGCTTGGTCATTTCAACGGTCTGAAAAGCAATCAAAAGTGGCTGAAAATTGGAAACAGCCAGGGGCATAATCTACAAAAGCTGTTACTGAGATTAAGAAGTTTTTTAAAAACATATTTAGATAATTTTTTAGAAGTATTTTGTTTTATTAGAAGAGTTTTTAGAGGAATTTGACCTAAAGTAACTTTCTTAAAAAGTCTTTTACAATAAGTGGAAGTCTTGTCAAACACTCTCTTAGTAAGTAGACTAGAAAACAAAAAATTAGAACATGTTGTGTAACTTATTATAATTTAAGTGATCACTCATGATCAAACAAACTTTTTATTTACACATTTTGTACTATTCGCAACTATTACCGATTATTATCTACATATTTTCTATGACCTACACCTTATAAGTGCCATGTTGAATGTTTCTCCAATCTCAAGAGGGTTCTCTTGATCATGGGTTGGACTTGTCATGGACCAAATAGACATGGATAATAGGGTCATGAAAAGGGAGATCAATCTTAGCTCCCGTTTGCCTTTCATTTTTCAAAACATACTCATTTTCAACAATATGTTCACACAAATAAATTATTCTACACGTAAATTCAAAATTTTTCTTTACTTTTTAATCACACATTCTCCAAAAATTCACTATTCAAACAATGTTTTCCCAAAAAATGGCTACCAAAGATGGGTTTTATCTCGTAAAATACGTGTTGGAAATCTAAGCCTATTTGCAAGTTTTATTCACAAAATCAAGAAATATCAATAGTGAGTATTAAAAATAAAAATGCTGCAAGAATATAAATATTTACACAGAGAACTTAAAACCCAGTGACAAACTTCGAGCAACTAAAAATAGAGATTTACTTATTATGTGAAAAATTATTAAACTCACAGTATCTATTACAACATTACTTCCAAATACATCCCATAAATATACTAATAGATTATGCAAATTGTTTGAATTATTGTGTTGGCACTTCTATGGCAACATCCAAGTAATGTAAATTGGGCTCACTGGTGAGATTATAAATTTAAGTCCAATGTCAAGTTCAAGAATGGATAGAAGTCGAGCAATTCAATATGAATTCTGCCGTGTACAGAAATTGTACACCACATAAACACACCAGACCACACACAAGAAGGTGGGGCCCGCCATTTTTCGCAATATTTAAATACACTGTGGGGCCCACTATTTTAGTCTATTCTGGCCAATTTCTGTTGCTTCTTCTCCTGTACAAATGGGAAAAGCCATTCAATATAGATTCTAACATGAGAATCAGTCTAGGTGCGTCCATAGCATACGATTAATAATCAAGATGAAGATTGATATTAGTGATTTACACTCTCATCCGAACTTCTAACCTTGATAAATTGAGCGGATAGATGGTAATCAAAGTATAAAAATTTAACGATGCAGGACAAATAGTACAAATAAGGAAGGACTCGAGTTGAACATGAGGAAATATCCAAGGACCAACTTGAATGGGGATCAACTTGAAGGGCCTTGCGATCGCAAGAGGAACATTGCAATGGCAAGAAGGCCAAAAATTCCACCAATAAGTTATAAAAGCTTTGCCCATGTGATTGCAATAGTTTGGATAGAGCGATTGCACGGTACTTTTCGGCAACACTGCAATCTCCACCAATTTAAGAGTAGCAGGGGAGGAAACATTATCACGATTCACGAATAAACTGGAATGACTTCTCCCCGTGACATTAGCACTATCGTCTCCACCAATCAAAGAAAAGAAATGATGACCTAGGTTGTAGACTACGTCCTACTCGTTATTAAAAGTTGTCGAACTCCTTGGCCGAAAAAATCCCTCCAAACTGGGATGACACGTATCACTAGGTTGAATACTGTAACTTGACAAGTCAAGTACAACAAACTCTCTAAATTTGTGACCTAAATAAGGAAGGAAAGGCCCAAGGAAATGGGCCGGGCTGATAAAAAAATCTCTATAAGACACTTGTTCTCTCTAAATTTTCTTCAAGATGATCTAGAATTGTCAAGTCATTTACAATCACATCAAAGATATTTAACCTTAGTCGTTATTTTTACGTTTACACGATATAATATTTACATTTAACATTACGTACTAAATACAAAAAGTGTTCACTAAATTCAACAGATTATAAAATGAGGATAAAGAAATATCTCTTTATAAATAGTTGACCATGGATATGCACAGAACGTGGAGCCTTGCAACTCTTCCATAAATAAATATTTATTAGAAATATGAAACTGTATATAAAACCAGGAACAACCAATTGAATAGATGTGATCATAATCATCAAATTCATTAAAAAAATTCATGTTAATTATCCAAAAGTCAATTAATTACTTAAAGAATCCATAAGTCAATTGAATAGATATATTAATTATACTCCAAAATAAAAGTGTGCAAATAGAAAATATTTATGTAAATTAATTAAATCCTACAATTGATGTAAGCAATTTACATGCTTTCTTTAACAAATAACAATCAAAGAGAACGAAAATCTTTTCTAGAACTCCTAAAATCGAAAAAAAAAAAAATGGGTCGAATGGAGAGATACACGTTACAGCATGATTGTGACAAGGAAATATCAAGAAACGAAAAAATGTATTTACTTATTAATAACCAAACCCGATCTAGTGTATATGGATTTCTACGGATTGGATTCAAAACAATTCTTGAATGAGGCCGTGATATGAAAAAGGAAAACATTATATAAACAATCCTTGAATGAGGCATTTCAAAAATTGATTTATGAAGTTTGCCAAACGGATGCTAAGTCTTCAACTGAGAACCATTCCCCAAAATTACAGGTTAGTAGCAAGATATAATTTTTACAAGTTGTAGAACATAATTTCAAAAAATTGCAATAAAGGAACAAAAAGTAGGTATGTGTACATCTATCTTTGGTAACCCTAATTACATGAGAAGTTATGAACTTGTCTATTGAACTGCCTAATCTCGTCCATCAATATTCAAGAACCGTACTGTAAAAATGAACTTTCTAAATTTAACTAAAGATCAATTTTCTGCCTCCTTTTGCTTCCATTCCAACCCTATGAATCTGCAAGGAGAATACCTAATTTTATACTCAGAAATGGTTTCGAGTTTTGGTGACCAAACCTGATCCTTAGACCCCACCAATTGATTATAATGCTTCTTCAACTCCGGCGTGCTGCACAGAAAACTATCTCCGGCTGGACTATCGGAATCTTCACCTCCATTTTCATTACCCCCTGCAAAGATCTTGATCAAAAAATCCGGCAAAACCCTGATCGAAACCCTACCGTTTGATCCCTTCAAGGACTCAAAAGGGCACCCCTTGAAACTCACCGGGGTGCCTTTCGGCCGATTTCCTAAAGCGGCTAGAGTAGAAGCTGAAAGAACGTTAGATGGGAAGTAATCAATGGGAAGAACAAAGTAGGTTTGAGAATTAATGAGTTCATCATCAATGGCGAGTGCAGGAATTGGTTGGCCTATGAAGAATGAGTCTGCATGGCATACCATATGGTCCGGGAACTCGAACATAATCTCTCCGGCGACGCTTTTTTCGGTGAGAATTCTGGTGGCGCCGCCGTGGAATATTAACTTCACTGATGAACTTGACTCTGGTTTGCAGCATGGTGATAATGCATTTCCCATCTTAGAGAGAGAATTGTCTATACACAAACAAAGCAAAATATACACAAATACACATATAATATGTATATGTATATGTATATGTATATGTATATGTATATGTATATGTATATGTATACAAGTAGAGGGATTGACTTAGAGGAAGTCTGTGATTGTTTGCCTTATAATGAAGGGTCGGTGGTCAGAAATGGTGGCTTTGAAATTAATCCGTGATGTTACAGAAATTGCACGCAGTTGTTCATCAAATTGATCTTAACCTTAATAAATTATTCGACCTAATACATTTTTTTTTGTTTGAAATGTCACTCAATTGACTTATTCATCAAATTGATCTTAACTTAAAAAATTATGTAAGAATACAAATTAATATGTACTCGATCCCAATGTCGTCCCGAACAAAAGGTGAAATAAATCAAGAAACTCAACCAATTCATGAAAAATGAATTTTGAAATAAAAAATGTAAGAAACTAACTCGTGGACCATTTTATTTTTTGTATCGAAGAATAAAATGACACGGGCCACCACCAACCCTATACATTTGTTTACTCTTCAATGAGTTGGAGAAATTTCTCATCTTAGTTGGGTTTGATGAGGATTAAAACCGTCACTAGAAATATGAAGATACAAAGGTTAGACAAGCACAAACTATCGTGAAAAGTTCGTTTTTGTTATGTCAGAAAACGTTGTTTTTTTGTTAAGGTTTTAGTTTTTTAAGTTCATTAATTTGCTACGATGGTTTTTAATTGAATCGTGTTCTCGATAATGTTTTTTAGTCGGTCATCAATTTTTAGTTATTTTGGGTACGTAGTTGCCTAATTCTTATTATATTAAGACAAATTTAGAGTGATAATTTGAAGCATGAGAGAAACATGTGCTGCTACTATACTATATATCAATATATGGGACTTAGACTCGAGTAATTATTTTATCTCTTTAAATCTCAATGATTAAAAATATTTTTTTTTTTTATCACTTTCGGCTGGTCAACAACTCCTTTACAAAATATAGTTGAAAAATTTATCATCGGACATCGATGGCTCATAAACCTAAATATAGTTGAAAAGTCTATTCCATTAAATAATAGGTTGGATATTTCACTTAATTTTCGTGGTATACATTGTGTTTATATACAAATTCTACGTGTAAACAGAGAACTCGCAGCGTATCTTCCATCAATATAAACTATCAAAGATATTTTCAATAATGAAATTCGTCAACATTTTGATACACAACAATCTTCGCATACGGATCTTATAAGCTGAAAATTAACCGAGATCAATCGGCTCCCCAATATCAATAAAGAAACTAAAATATTTTCATTCAAAGAAATTAGTCTTTTTCGATGATGAATTATGGCAAACCCTACCAAATTCTATAAAGCTATAATTTTCCAATTTACATGACTGGCCATATTAAGGCCCCATTTGATTCATCCTACTTTCCATGGAACTTGGTTATTTTTCAAGTTCCAACGTTTATCTTGTTTGATAGCCAAACTTTTCTTGGCAAAATATTTTCCTCCCAACACCCCCCTCCCCCACCCCACGTGACCCCTTTTCCATGTTTTTTTTTTTTTGGCAATGGAATCTTGGCAAAATATCCCCTCCCCCCCGTGACCCCTTTTCCATGTTTTTTTTTTTTTGGCAATGGAAAAAAATTCTATCCTTAATTGTAAAAAGATTTTTCTCTTGAATGGACAATTTTTATGGAGAACAAAGTTAAACGAACACCAAAAGATCCAAAATTTCAACATTTTTCAGGTGGAAAATTAAACAAATCAAACACAATTAATTGACAATTCCCACGAAAACAATTCTAGACAATTCAATTCCTTGTAATTCATTTTATTTCCACCCAAATTTCACTCTTACAATCAAACGGACCATGAGAGAAATAAATAATGCTATCCCTTTATGGAAATATTGGAGATAGTGTACAAAATTGCCTTTTAAAAGCATTTATTACCCTACCAAACAGTCAATGGCATGCATGTGACCATTACATCTTGGAAGACCTAAATTAATATTGAACAATTTATTATATATCTATAAAAATAAATTATCTCGATATTACCCATTTGAAGTAATAGATAAAATAGTTTAACACAGAATTAAGGTAACACGAAAATCTTGAACTTTCACGTGTCTAGTTGATGTTCGATGAAAATAATAGTGTGTTTGATAGAGATTAAAATCAGATAAAAATTGAAAAATTAACAGTTATTGTTGACTTTTATTAGTTCACACGTAAATAATACTTGTCAAAAAACAAATAAATTTATAACACGCTAAGCAAAACATTCTAACGTAAACTTTCCGAGAAGTGACGATGTTATAATGGAAGTCTAATATTTTGAAATTTGCATTTAATGTTGGCCGACCATTCAACGAACCTAGCTCACATACAAAAGTTGAATTATGAATTATAATCGAATTATTTTTGTCTTGTCTGTGATGAATTTAATTAAAAGTTAAAAAGAAAATTAAAGATTATAGTGATTGATGCGACAAGCTAATAAATGGTTTCACTTTTAGCTAACCATCAAGTTGCCAAATTTTAATACGCGAAATTATTTTCGATCAATTTTATCATGCCACTCTTGCATTAATTGTCGTAATATTTCAACATTTTATCGTGCACATTCGCTATTCGATGATTTAATTCGACGTAGATTACTGCTATCACGACATGAATAAACACGGCGTTACACCAAAAATTATTCTAATTTTTTATTATATTATATAATATTGTATAATCCATCTTATAACAGATCATTATTACGATAAAACCTTTTTAATCTAAAATTGGAAAATCACTTAGATTAATCGGATTAGCGAGTATCTATGTATTGTTCTCCTTTTTCATTTCGTATAAAACTACACATTAACTTGCTATTTTAGAAGTAAAACGTCTATACACAATGCAAACAATATAGTTCAAAAAAAATCGAAGAGAGACGTAAAGTCAAACCTATAACATATTATTATAAATTATTAAAGAGACGGTCAAACCTAACACGAAACGTGTAGGTGTTATATTATTCGCCAAGTCAACGTATTTCCATAGTTTTCGTTGACATAATATTTTTTCTTGTTTTACTAAAGAAGAGACGACACTAATCTCAGCCGAAAAATGTGAGTCTTAATTTTGGCAACCAAATATTTAATTAGGCTGCATAAGTTTCCAGCAATTTTGTTTATAGTATATAATATAATGGGCTTGAAATTGTTTGATTAATCAAAAAAAGAAGTTTTTATTGGATTTTAAGTTTTAAAAAAGTGGATATTTTTATTTAGTTGTTAATATAAATTTATAATCTAAATAGTTGTTAATTTAATATTTTAATAAATAATTTTAGCAAATTATTATTGTTTTTTGTAGAATATTATTGAGAACCACATGTTAAAGACCAAATTATGTCATCGAGATACCCCTCTCCCTCTAATAATTTAATCATCGAGGTGGCGATATTTAATATATTATTTAGTAGGAAAATTCGGTAGTATTATACAATAATACATGAAAAATAGTTAATTATCTATTATATTATATTTTCTGTATTATATATAGGGCTGAGCAAAAATCTTGAATCGAATCGAGCTGTTTAGTTCGATTCTTCTTAGATTAAATTGGGAAATGATTATTGGAATCGAGAATAAACAAGTTTGGTTACCGAGAAACGAATCGGCGAACCGAACCTTCCAAATTTTTTTGACTACTTGTTATAACTTGATAAACGAATCATGAAAACCCCAAGATTCCAAATGCACGGGACACTCAACATGCAGGCTACCTAATTGGAACCAAACCGGAACGAACTGAGCTTTGCCTACACCTAATCCTATATATACCAATCATACCATTTGTGTTTTATAGCATACCATTGGGTAAATTTGTGAATTGAAGTCAATATGACATCATAAAATAGCTTCAAATGAATCTTCTTAAGGCCCGTTTGAGATCCATTAATTTCTTGTAATATTATAGAATAGCAGATTGATGAAAAATGTATAATTAAAAAATAAAAAAACTTTACTGATTTACGTGTAAAATATTTTTTTGTGTGAACGTGTTGTGAAGAATGGTACTGTAGCAAACAATTTAAAATTTTAAAGGATGACAAATAGAGACTAAAGCTGTCTTATTTCTGCACAAACATATATGATTTAAACTTTATTTTCAATATAAATTCTTATTTGATCTCATCAATGAATAACATGATTAACCATATGAAAGAAAATCCTCTTTAATAAACAAACAAATGGATATTGAAACAGAAACAATGTCTGAAGTAATAATCTCTCAGAAAGTAATAAAACAACAATGCAACTTATTTGCAAAATAATTTTTACTTATCTTAAATATTTAATACAATAATCCAGTAGATATATATCTCAAGATAAATTAAGCTCAACCCACATATGCTTCCCTGGATTTTCCTACCCAATCTCCTTACGGTTCAACCAAACGTTGTTCTTGATCTTGGATTGTGCGAGAATTCTTATCGCACTAATTGGTAGCTAGTTGAAACTATCCAAATAGCCTCAAGTCATGAGTAGGTGAGAAAATCAACACACATGATGCTGGTCTACCTGCAAAACGAAGCCAAATTGGTTTACCAACTATAAGAAAAATTTGAAGCAAAACCAATACTTCTTCAACGGAGTAATGTGTGAAGAACTTGTGAAAATCGAAGTCGCCTTTGCACTTACACCTCTAGTATAATTTGGGAAAAGAGACAGCTTAGCAATTCACACGGCCATGACAATGTTTTACTTTTATCACATAACCCCAACAAGTACATTGCCATATCAACATACTGCAAAATTAAGACGAAGTTAAAACCTTAATTATAAGTTATCATATTTAACCTCAACATGGAGAAAGTATTCACACTGTTAATAAGCCGCCAACTGGATTTCAGATTTGGGTACGAGAAGGGGCTTAAATCCTTAAATCAAAGCAATTCCAGATCTGGGCATACGAAGCTATTCCAGAAGTAGGCGGAGATTGACTTCAAAATCTGATTATACCTTCCCAAGCATCTTGTTTTGGGATGCCAGCACTGAACCTCCATCTTTGGTGATTAGCGAAGTACTGGACCTACAATTTCGTTTATTTTTTGCTGCAATTAGTTTTAAAACATAGTTTTTGCAGCAAATTATGAATATCATTTGACAGCCATACAAGAGGAGTCCTCTTCTCAAGCGTACTTGAGATATAACTTTTGTTTTCTCAAAAGGAGTATTTGATCAAAGAGTTGATGATTTATTGGATCACTGGGACAGAAGTCTTGTGATGCTGATGAAGGCAATAAAGTGGCGAGGCGAAGGAGTATTCAATCGGAGAAGGAGATGAAGAGACATATGCTTATGCCTCTCCTACACATACAGCTAATACAACACCGAGAAGCCCTCATAGATAATATTAATCTGCATCTAATCTCCAGTCAATCTCCTGATAACTACTATGAAGAATTGAGATCACATACAAGAGATCAAGGCTAGGCTACAAAGACAAATTATGAAAGAATTTGATGGAATCTCAATCTTACTATGAGAGAACAGAGCAAGAAGCAGGCCAGGGTGTGAGATCCTCCTGCTGGAGATTAGAGCATTAGATTGGTGATGTCATGGACACTACATAACATGGAAAAAAAATCCACTTTGCCACTTCCGAAAAAGAAGTAACATAACAACTTTAAATTAAGACCAAAAAAATTAAACAAACTCAACCAGGTAAAATAGTTATCTTTCGGGTGCTTTGTCTTGCCAATATGAAAATCACTGACCTTCTTCGAGTCAGAAGCATGAAAGGGGTCATAAACAATGCCCGAATATAGTTACTCTGCTTTGCTTGATTAGTATAGAGAGAAAAAATGCTCAACATTTTTTTGTGTCTCATTCCTCATGTATCCTAAGGAATTCATGGCAAGTCATTAGGGCT
>CAIGRT010148009.1:0-15808 GCA_903798405.1 Fraxinus platypoda | reverse complement strand
TTTTTTTTTTTTTTTGGAAAATGAATTTTGGAATAGTGATTATTTGGAGAATGTGTAGTTAAAAAGTAAGGAAAAATTTGGGTTTACGTATAAAATATTTTATTGTGAGAACGCGTGGATGAAAATGAATTTTAGAAAAAAATAAAAAATAAAATAGGAAAATGGAAGACAAATGAGGACTTATATATGCACTTCCTCGAGAATAATAAAAATTAGTTTGATATATTGACAATATTTGTTTAATCAAACAAAAAGTTAGCTTAATAGTCATTAAGTTAAGCATATATTCACGAACAGTATAATGTTTTGGTTCGGCAAAGTGATTAACATGAGCCAAACACAGGCTATGTTTTTCGTGTTCATATAAAATTTAGCATTACGAAAACCCACCGCCGCCGGTGCCGCATATACAACTCTCCGATATATCACTTCCCGTTTGTCTTGATATTTTTCCAACCAAGATTCACAAGTAATTTCCCCTAGGCCCCAATCCACTCTCTCATATTCACTCATCAATCATCATCCTCACTTTTCCAACTCACAATGACCGCTGCTCCTCAGGTACAAATGCCTCTGTTTTATTTATTTGTGGGTTCCCATTACTTTTTGATTGATTATATTTCGTTCTCTCGTTTCAAGGTTGGATTTTTGGTGCCTCTGAATACTAGTAACTTGGAGGAACAAAAGGACTCTTTAATTCCCAAAATTCCACTCTCCGAGGGCATTAATTACGTTGGCCGCAATTGCATTCCGGTAACTGATAAACGGCTCAGCAGGAAGCATCTTACACTCAACATCTCCGCCAATGGTTCTGCCGAAATTCTCGTTGTACGCATATGCCCTTTTTTCACTGTTGTGTATTTTGATGGTGCCGGATCAATGGATATAAAGTACTGATTTTTCATTTTAATTGTTTAGTGCTATTGTTGGAATAGTTACTTATTGGAAATGAAATGCAGGAAGGAACGAATCCAGTTGTTGTAAGGGCCAGGAATGAGAGAAAAAAGCTTTTGTCTGGAGAAAAATGCACAATTGGAAGTGGTGATATTATGGAAATGATACCAGGGCATTACATTTTCAAGTACCTGACCTCGAAGAACATGGAAAGTTCATCAAAACAGAAAAGACCTCTGAATGAAGAAATCAATAGCTGCAAAGACGACCAGGCTTATAGCAGCAAGAAAACACGGAACATTTGTGAGGACACTTTGGTGAGAAATTCGAAGGTACAGCCCTTCCTGTTTTCATTTATGTTAAAATACTATTGTTGAGAAGTGCAAAGTTTTGAATTTAACACTTTGTTTTTGAGCTTTTTAGGACAACCTAGAATATAACAATTCTTCAGAAGGTATACAACATTTTCGAATTTCTCAGGAAAAGTTGCATTCAACTTTTAGATTGTTGCGAGTAAAAGAATTGCCAGAGTGGGCAAATACAAATGCTGTTTCCATCAGTGATGTGATCAAGGTAAGAGTTTTATAGTTGTTGTGGTACTAATAATAGTGGACTGTAATGAATTTAGTGGGACGGTAGTATCTTTTACATTTAAAAAAATCAGTGTTGTTAATTCAAGTTTAAACCATGGACCTTTAATTAAATGATGGTAGCTTTGAATTTCCTGGCGTAGTGGGGATAGATCTTTATGTTCTTTGTAATTTTTGTTTGTAGGGAAATGTGTTAGTTGCTATTCTATCAAATTATATGGTGGACATTGATTGGCTACTTTCGGGTGAGTTCTTTGCACTTAGGCAAAATATCTGATTGCTGATGTTTTATAAATTCTAAATCTTATTTTTACTTATGGTATTCCAACTTAATGAAAAGTGTACAATATTAAAATATGACAAGAAAATTGGTATTTTTAAAATTTCATTGATTTGTCAAGAAGATTAATCAATATGGTTGTGCACTGAATTCTCTGCAGGACAATGTTTACTACCATCCTGTGTATATTAATTGCATAAACACTGACGCTTAATATTCTTTTTGATTTTTCTCCATTTTGAATTCTCTAGGTATCATTTTGTGGTAGTGTTAAGAAATTTACTTTCTAGTTTGGTCGTTGTCCTTCTGTTATGTCATGCTTTGTTTTGTTTTGCACTTATATTTGACTATCACCTATGATACTGTTAATCTCATTTTTTTCCTTCGTTATGTAGCATGTCCCATGCTTAAAAGAGTCCCTCATGTTCTCGTTGTTCATGGAGAAAGTGATGGTACGCTTGAGCATATGAAGGTTGGCAGAAATCTCTAATTTATAAGATCTTGCTGTTGAAGGTTCTTTTCTATGAGCTTTAATTTTGTTTACCAAATTTTTCTAGAGAAAGAAGCCTTCTAACTGGATTCTCCACAAGCCTCCATTACCCATTTCATATGGAACCCATCACTCGAAAGCCATGCTTCTTGTCTATCCTCAAGGAGTTCGAGTCATAGTACATACGGCAAATTTAATATATGTTGATTGGAACAACAAAAGCCAAGGTTTGTGGATGCAAGATTTTCCATGGAAGGATCAAAACAGTGCAAGTAAGGGGTGTGGATTTGAAAGTGACTTAATTGATTATCTGAGTGTACTGAAGGTACTATTATAAAATTGGATTTCATTACTGAATTATTGAGTTCTGATTAGCTTATTGATGTGTACTTACTGAGAATCAATGCTAATTTCTAAGAAGCTATTTTAAGTTCCTCCTCCTATTTTGGAGATAGTTCATCAATGCTAACCAAATATTACCATTTGCACAGTGTACCAATTTATTTTACAGTTGGTTTTTGAATGACTGATTCATCATTAAAACTTTGTCAATGGCTACATATTTTCGAAGTCCCTAGGCAACAGTAGTGCATTCTCTTAAGAATTTGGCTTCCATATTTTATTATTGTATTTTTTCCCTTTTCCCACGATTCATTTTTTCTAATTGATCAGTTGATAAAATTCTCACATCTAAGACTCAGTACTGGTTTTTTGCTCGTCGTTATTATTATTATCATCTATCCTTAATGTAACCATCACTGAAACAAACATGGTATCATATTCCAGAATTTTGGGGCTGTGAGATTATTTCAGAGTCCAGTAAATAATTTTGAAAGTCACTAGTGCAAGTAGCTCTTGAGAGGGTTATGAATTTTGAACAAAATCAATTATTCTGCTCTAGATTCACTGAAGTAGCAGATTGATGGTAGAAATATTTAAACCTGTGCTACTTGGGGATATGTGGCTTATAACTGGTTTATCAGCAGATACTTGAAAAGTTACTAGGTCGCCTCTCAACATTTGATTTAACAGTTACAAGGATAATGCCAGACATTCCCTTGTTATAATATATCCATCTACTTCTCATTAGTTTGCTTGTGATATTTGTTTGAATGCTTGCAGTGGCCTGAATTTACTGCAAATATACCATCCCTTGGTAGCGTCACTATTAATTCATCGTTCTTCAAGAAGTTCGATTACAGCAATGCGGTGGTATTCATTTATTCCCTTCTTTTCTTTCACTCATTGCGAGATTTTTAGCTTTTCTTGTGTCACGTTCTTTGCTGTAGTAAGAACTTTGAGTTTCTTCTGATGAGCTGATCCATAATTGGAAATTGATTCAATACAGTTCCCATTTAGCCAAATTTGATCTTGATGCTCTGAAAGGTGGTAAATTTTTGAAACTTTTAGTTGCATTTTATATACCTCGGGTAGTTGCTTGAATCTTTTATTGGTTGGTGTCCTGGGAGCAGAAAAGTAGTGTATGGTCAACATTTTAGCGATTCCATCTCTTCATGCAGTACCCAGGTCTTAGTTCTTGAAGTAATGAAGTCTATTATCCTTTTGGTGCTATGGAGGGTCTATGCCCTACTTGCACATTTTGCTGTATTGGAGTACAGACTCCAATTACATCTCTGAACATTCTATCTCACTCTCCATGGCCACCTGGTCGGCCCTGGGATGCAAATTCTTCTGGAGTAATCTCTCATACTCGAAATGATTGATCTGAGAAGCATTTGAACAACACTTGTCCAAAATTAAATTATTGTGATAGTTTTGTTATGGCATCTGAATTTTGAATTCGGATATCTAATGATATGCGATGTCCAGGTCAGGCTGATTGCATCTGTACCTGGATATCATTCTGGTTCCAATTTGAAAAAATGGGGACATATGAAGTTGCGCACTGTTCTTCAGGAGTGTACCTTTGAGAAAGAGTTTCACTTGTCTCCTTTAGTTTATCAGGTAAATTTTGACTCTTCTTGAAGCCGTGAACACATGTCTGTTGTCTAATTGTGCAAGTATTAATTCTATTGGCTTGATGGGACAATAGTTTGGAATTAACAAGATGGATGTAAGAGGGCCATTGCTGATACCTCTTTCATTTTGCTTATAACTGAGATAGTAGGAATACCTACCTTTTTGTATCACCATATCTCAGTAAATGGCTAGATTGAAACTACAGAGAATAGCAAACATGTCAATTATAAATATAGTTTCGCATATTGTGGTGGTGGTTCTATCTGGCAATAGCTATCTTTGTGATGCAGTATTCATTTCAGTTCTCTTTATTAAATGAGATTCAATAATTATTTGGCTGGTACACATACATAAGGTATACATGGATTGACTTACTCTATTCTATTGCTTTCCGCTCATTTTATCTAAATGGTGATGAGGTTGTCAAACCTGTTTCTTTGGGGAGTCTGTTAATGGTGTAGGACCTTAGGTTGGACACATGATAATTTAAGCATATGATACATATATAATGATGTGTTCTCACAAGGATGCAACTTCATTTCATGCTGGTTACAGTTCCACTGTAATGTACTTTATTTTTTTCTTACATGAAGTTGGTATGGAGATGTTGCTCCATTCTTGCTTTCTCTTAATGCTTTTTTATTACTGCTTTATTGCAGTTTTCTTCGTTAGGTTCTTTGGATGAGAAGTGGATGGCTGAGCTAACAGCTTCAATGTCAGCCGGGGTTTCGGAAGACAAAAAGCCTCTGGGTCTGGGGAAGCCTTTGATAATATGGCCAACTGTGGAAGATGTCAGATGTTCTTTAGAGGTAATATCAAGCTTTTCCTTTCATACGTGAGTAGTTCTGCTATAATTCACATTATTATTTGGGCGATTAATTCGTACGTAATTTTCCATGGTATAGAATGCGGTTTTGTTCATCTTTCGGTCTAAATTTTTGTGAACTTTCTTTTGCACATAAAAATGTAAATGATGCAAGGGTAGCCACGTGCTTTTTCAAAAACTGAGTTATGAATAGAAATTCAGGAATAAACTAGTTTGAAATTACATGTAATTGGTAGTCATGGAGTAGTTGATTCCCGTTTTTGTTAAACATATTTCTATGCTATAAGAACTGTGCATTTTTGTTGAACTTCGAAAGATCTACTTAATCTTAAATTTTTAGCATTCCTTCAGTTAGGTGTCTGTGTATATTTTTTCTTTATTCTTCAGGGATATGCAGCTGGAAATGCCATTCCAAGCCCGCTAAAAAATGTGGAGAAAGAGTTTCTGAAAAAGTATTGGGCGAAATGGAAGGCAAGCCACACTGGTCGCTGGTATACCTATCTTGCTGTGCTCCCATTACAATTTTTATACCTTTGTTAGTTCAGGTGTTTAATGGTGATACATCGTCTTGTTATTTTCTTTTGCAAGATAGAGTAATGGACCAATTGAGTGACAAAAAAGATTTATGTAGTCAACCCCAAATTTATTGTAATAAGTCTTAGCACGTTTTTGTTATTACTGGATATCATTCATTTGATCGCTGAATGGTTGAACAATCTTATATTAAAAAATGAGTGCTTGAAATTTTTATTTGCAGACTCAGTATTTAGGTGCTTATGATTTTTTTTTCATTGATTTTACATAAGGATAATTACAGTTGTGTTTTTCCATTGTTTCAGTCGTGCAATGCCTCATATAAAGACATTCACACGTTATAATGGTCAAAACCTCGCGTAAGGGTCCTATCAGATGTCACGTTTTTGGAATTTAGTTCCTTTATGCTAGATAGCTGTGTGACGCCATGCTTTTCATTGTTGAGACCTGCATTGTTTTATGAACAGATGGTTCTTGCTTACTTCAGCAAACCTCAGCAAAGCTGCATGGGGGGCTCTTCAGAAAAACAGTTCTCAGTTGATGATACGCTCCTATGAGGTATTTGTATTCAGCTGAGAAAATTTCGCAGGTTCTTGGTTAAATGTGCCACTTATAGTTTTGACTTATGTGTTTGATTGTTTCTTAAAAAAATTCAATGGTCCAGTGAGATCTCACTGGTGGAAGATGTTTTTTCTCTACAATATTACTGTAAATTACAAATTTTTATCCAGTCTCAGTATTTTAACTTTTTTACACCTTTATGGAACTGAATCTTATTTCATGCTTTGGATGCTCTTCAGCTGGGAGTGCTTTTTTTGCCATTTTCTGGCAATCATTGTTGTGAATTTTCTTGTACGGATAATGGCAATCACTCGGAGGTAAAGAGTTGTGTGCCCTTCATTTTAAATCTTTTTCTCACCTTCGGTTGAATGCTGAATTTTTTTGAGCGGTCAGGCTAAATCAGTATCATCAAGAAGTTCTGTAGTGAAGAGAACAAAGCTGGTCACTTTGGCTTGGAATGGAAACCGAAATGCAGAATCTGCCGAAGTAATTCAATTGCCCATCCCTTGTGAGCTTCCTCCTAAACCGTACTCCTCTGAAGGTACATCACTGCTCCAGATGCTCTTCAGCTCTTACAAGTTTGACACGTCAGATAAGATGGATTAAACTTTACTGGACATTATAAAATGAGAAAAAAAAGCTAAAATCTTCCTGTATTGTCCAATACGACACTACTTATTGAACATGCACTTTGTGTTTGGAGCATTTCTTACACTAACACTGCTCAACCCTACCCCATTCCCATGTCCACCCCCTCTACAGATGTACCCTGGTCCTGGGATCGCCGATATACACAGAAGGATGTATATGGTCAAGTTTGGCCCCGACAAGTACAACTATATTCTTGCCAAGATTCATGATTTAAGTAATGTAAAGTAGTGGTTTCCTAATTTGCTTCCGGTAGGGTCAGTTAAAATCTTCTTTTAAGTTAAAATTATCGTTAGTGCTTGCGCTGTCTGAACAATTCTCAGTACTTACTGTTGGAGTTCAATGTTTAATATGTTAAATGTTATTTTTCAGTTGTTTTCAATTATTTGATGTTCATTTCCATCTTTTTCTTGCTTGGAGGTATATCTTGTCCACTGGATAATTTGAAGTTGCGACCATGCAGTTTTCGTAATAGAATAGGCATGACACACAAGATGAATGAGTGTAAATCCGCGGTTGACACGCAAGGAGAAATGCCTAAAAAACTCGAAGTTGTTGCATACAATCACATCGAACACTACGGTAAAAAATGTGTCGAAAATGGCTTGACCTTGTGATAAAATGTATTATCTTACTGACTTTTATTTCTTCTATAATGTCTAACTCAAATGGATGGAGGCCATAAAATTTCTCTCTTACTTTCGATACTAAAAGTGATCCTTCAAAATATGTGACATATTTGAATAGATTATCAAAATTGAAAAATGTTACTCAATAAAACAATGTTGATAACCGCTACTTTTACAATGTTGATGAAGGGAAGAATTAGTTATTTCAAAATTATCTACATAATGAAATATGTACCGAAGATTTTTTGTGAAAAAATGTTTTCCTAAAAAAGGTAAATGAAAAACATAACGAAAAAGGAAGAAGGATAATATCCAGAGCATAGTATACGGGAGTAGATAATTTTGAAACAAAGATTTCAATTCAAATTACCAGAGAAAATAAGAGGACAAATCCAACTGTATGTGAGGACCCTCTGTTCTTTACATAAAAAGAAATACCTCCACGACATTTTATCCCGTTCTCTCTCTCTGGAAACTAGTTACATTAATCGATTTTCTCAAGATCCCAATTCTCCTTTCTGACCAGGTAATTCTACTGTTCAATTTTACAACTTTGATGATCATATTGTATCTGAATGTTTGCTTAGTAATTAGTGTTTCTTGTGTTGTTATTTTTGTTAAAAATTGGTGTAAATACGAGAATTTATCGATTTATTTATTGTGGGAATTTTGTCTTTCTTGATCTTTTTGAAAGATTGACAAAATTATGTCTTTTATTGTTAGCACATCCAGGAAAGGTGATGACGGTCGAATCTTTTGTGGAAAACCGAAAAGATACAGGTTTTGATCAAGAAGAAAGATTTATTATGTTTTATACATAAATTGCAGGGAATTAGTATCTTGGAATTTTCATTGCTTTCCTTATAGAATACAAGAATTGCTCTTTTATTTCTTTATGACTATATCTGTAATTATGTTTCAGCGTGAACGTTTGTGAAGAAACAAAAGAGCCATCGATTTTTCGTTTGTTCCGGTTAACTCTTGTAGCCAACTTTCATGTCTGAGCTTGACATCCAGGTGGCTATCCCCTTTGGTAAGTCTATTTGTACACTTGTATATGCATAGAGCAGCAGAATTGTTCAGATTCTTTATATGGCTTTCCACAATATGAATAGCGTTCTGTGTAATTTGTTTTTTGGGGGTTGTGAACAGATCCTTTTGCTGAGGTGAATGCTGAAGACTCAGGTGCTGGGTCGAAAGAATATGTGCATATCCGAGTACAGCAGCGCAATGGTAGAAAAAGCCTGACTACTGTCCAGGGTTTGAAGAAGGAGTTCAGCTACAATAAAATACTCAAGGACCTTAAAAAGGAGTTTTGCTGCAATGGCACTGTTGTCCAGGATCCCGAGCTTGGCAAGGTGAGTATTTGACTCTAGAAAGTTGTCCTGTCCATTTGCTGTTATGTGTGGTGCGTCTTAAAGCTTCCCAATTGCACAGGTTATACAACTTCAAGGTGATCAGCGGAAGAATGTCTCAACATTTCTTGTTCAGGTAATGCTTTGCTATAAGTTTCTTACACGTAGCATCATCCCTCTTTACGATTTTCCTGAATATTTTCCTGCCTTAACAGGCTGGCATTGTGAAGAAGGAGAACATCAAAATTCATGGGTTCTAGATATCAGCAGGAACATATTGAACACTCTGTGGACTGTGGTTGTGACTTCTGCTCTATTAGGGGCTTATTGCATGTTAACATCAATTGGTCATAGTCATGCTACTTTTTGTTCTCATTGTTGTTATACATCAGCATGCTCGTTAATAGAACTATGCATTGGCTCTATGTGCCGTTTAATGGTTGCGTGCTATTTATTACCGGCCTTGCGCGCAATCTATCCATTTTCATTTAGTAGATGTTCTGATCATACATTTGTTGGAAATGGTTTAGTGAAATGGGTCAACTTTAAGTCCCATATTGAGTGGGACCCGTACGTCGATTATAACGGGACCAAGCATATTCACGTTCTGATCATACATTTCCTTCCATTTTATCAGTTCACACCACGACAAATAGAATATAGTTTTCCTTAAGTAGCATGCCTTTCCAGTAAGATTGTGCAATTTTTGTGTTCGTATACAATACGTCTCAGAGCTGGTTTTCTGAAAAATGATGAATGACTATCCAGGGAGTAAAGTACATTGCGCCAAGATTCTGTGATTTTTAGTTGCTGTTCAAACCAAAGCAACTTACTACAAAATCAAATAATCTAACGGGTTGGGTTTCCGGTCCTCTCTGGTTTAAGTGAGAGGCGCAAAGCTTTAACAGTTACAGCAAGCTGGTGGCAAGTAGAATTTCTTGTTTTCAAATACATTTCTAGAATTTGTTTGAAAAATACAATCTCATAATAGTTCAGTCTGAATTTCAATTCAGCAAAATATTAAGGGAAAGATGTTACATCCATTAAAAAATCTAAATATTAATCAACATGTAAGTGTCTGAAGGAGCCACGAATTTTTCTCCCTAACCAAATTGCAGTAGGGGTTCTTCATAGCCGTTTTTCCTTTTCTTTTTTTGGCAAAATATATTAGTGCACTTCAGTGCTTCTTTTTAATATTTCAAATCTTAATGGTGGCACTTTACTCCGCTGCCTTCTTTTGTATCGATAAGTGGTTTGGATTACTCCTTTTAATAAGGTTAATCTAACGAGATAATGTAAAAGAAAAAAAGTATATAAATTGAAATTCTCTACTAGATGTATATCAAGATTCTACTTTGTGGAATGAAAACAGTAGCCTTGGTAAATAAACAGCCCACTATCACTTCCTCTCATATGGCTGACTAAGAATACTCCTCTCATTCTTCTTCTATTGGTTCTCAATGCACCTAAATTCTTGCACAATATATACTGTCCTAGTGTCCTTTTTCATTTCTTGCAAAAAATTATTATGTTGAAACAGCTCTCTTGATCTTGATTTCGAAACTGGGGTCGATAATTTTGTGAACTGAAGATGAAGGATCACTGATAACGATGACAATCTGGTCGGCGAGAGGTAAATTGTCCTTTCGTATTCTTTAGGCCAATTCATGAGTACATGCTTCTTGTTATAGTTTGTATGACTGCAGAATTGTGTGTTCGAGAAACTTATCCCTGTTATTGTGATGAGATGGTCTTTGATAGCTGAGAGAATACCTGGCAGAACTGCCAAGGAAATTGAAAAGTACTTGAATTCTAGATATTCCACAAAATCAATGATACATTTAAGAAATATTTGAATTGCAAATATCTGCCAAAATAAGTAACATGTGTATGAATTTTGCATTCTCATGGCGGAGGAAGACAGAAAAGCTGCTACTTTTGCCATGAAAGAATTTGTTGAAGTGCCAAGTAAAGATCCCATGTTCCAGCATATAGAGATCATATTTCTCTGTATTTTCCTTTTAATTTTTATAATTACTTGTCTACCATCAATGAAAATTGTGACTGGATGTAGAACTTGTATCCATATTCGATATTCTCCCTAGCCATTTGTGTAAAAGTCGGGCCACGCAGCTGTCCGTTGTTTGGCCATTTGAAGAGATGGCCATCAGGCCATGCCCAATATCGAATATGAAAAAAAATAAAAAGCTGAACAATTCCCACAAGTACTACAGAAGATAGCTCGCTGAATTCTGAGATCATAGAAAGTGCAATGCACTTCTCATACAGCTACCGAAGATATAAAGCAAAAAACCAACATCAGTCGTTACAGTAAGATTACATTGAGCTCGAGCAGATTGCAAATATTATACAGTTGTAATATTAGCAGGAGAAACAGAATCATCAAATCAAACTAGTCTTCATCATACATTGCTTTGTTTGTAAAATTTGGTATCAAGTACTTGCTTCCCACACATTGCACATACTCCTGCATTATGAAAGTATCTCAGAACACTCCGCAAAGCACGCATTCATTAAAATAAGATGGACATAAAAATTGCAGAGAAACACAAACTACCTTTACTGTAAGCACAGGTATGACAATACTTGCCATCTTGATGGACTTGCTGCTTACAGATAATGCACTTGGTTTGTCCATAAGGGGTCCATCTGCAAGACAATCACTTTGCTCATAATTGCATACATAAGAAAAAGGCGCAGCCATACAGTGCAGCAAAATTTCAAATAAAAAATATAATCTTTTCTAGTAGAAAAGCAGCTTAAGAATCCAAAAAAGAATGAAGGGGAAAGCACAAGAACAATCACAAAAGCAACTACTACATCAGGTGAACAGACTTCTAATGACATGATATATAGTACATTCTATGAGCACTTTTTGTAGATGGATTCAAAGTGTTGATCCATATTCCATCAACACCTTCCGATGGGATGTTGATTGTGGCTCTTCCTCAACAGACTCGTCAAACTATCACGTTGGTTTCTTGTACCCAAAACAAAGCTATTCTATAAGACCAAAAAGCACATCCTAGTCCATCAAATAACATTCGTTTTAGTATTATTAGAGTTCTACAGAGACAATTAGATAAAATGAGGTATAAACCATAGGTTACAGGAATTAGCTACAAAATACTGCGGACCAGCACATATTTCAACTTCTCTTCATGAGTAAGCACGTTGAGAACTCCACATGGTTACAACATAGCTTACAACTTTCAATATCAATAGTACAGAATAACTACTATAGTCAGCAAAATCTTCAAACTTATATTCAAAACGATTTACACTATCTAGCAAATACCAACAAAATCCAATATATTGGTAAATTTAGTGGAAGAGATCCAAGCCTTTTGATAATAGCGCCAAATTTTCCAATAAATACAATTCCAAAATGCATATGTAACCTTACCACTTGTTCAAGTAAACAAAACTGTCTTCAAGAAAACAAGTATAAAAAAAATGAAGATAATTGGTGGACCTGTGCTTTTTAGAGAGGAGCTTGTTCTCGTTGATCTTCCTGCCGCCGCCTTCAGTGGCGTTGTGGGCCCCTTCTTTCCATTTGTCCGGCACTATCACCTTGGACAGCTTCTTCTCGCCTACACATATATTCATACATACCCTTGTATATAATACCCAATCGGACAAAACCCTCAATAATTAATTCAAAATTACACCGATCAAATATATACATGTTATTATATAGGATGAAATTGAGGGCACAGAGGAGAAAGAACTTACATTTTTCGCAGACCATTCTGAGCTGGTAATTAATAACCCGATGGAAGAGCAAGGAATTCGTTGGAGAAGGGGAAAGGAAAACGATGGTGTTATTAGACTAAAATACCCTTTAATAACTAAAGAACGAAAAGACGGAAAGGAATACGCTACTTGTACATAATGCGGTGTTTACAACGGTGTCCATTCCCTCACTCTCTCTCAATGTTTCTGAACTTCAATTATAAAATGGGTAATTATATTACCACTACAAAACTTACTTGTTACACACAATTTTAATAATTTTTTTAATTTACTTAAATGACACTAAATAAAATTACTTAATTACCCACAATTTTATTCAAATTATTAACATAAAACATTTTCATGAAGACATTATAATCACCATCTTTTGTCCATGAATCACAAGTACCATGGGGTGAGGCAGCGCAACTGGAGAAGTGGGTGGCACCGGATTTGAAGAAATAACAAATGCTAGCAGGGCAAAGGGTTCTCTCCTCCACTCCTCCATCTATTATTTTGAATGATAACAAATTAACACGAGGAGAAGTCAGATTGAGAAAAGAAATTTTTATTTGTTTTACTTTACTCTCTCTCTCATCTGCTCAATTCTCTTTCATCAGATGACTATGATATATCTGATGAACTGGGGGGAGTGGGTATCGAATTGACGATCGAGGTCATCGGCACTTTTGTCCTTGTTTACACTGTCTTCTCCGCCACAAACCCTAAAAGAAGTGTCAGAGACTCCCAAGTTGCGATAATATCCGTGATTAAGTTTTAAGCTGAACTTTTCATTCGTTATCTAGCAAAACATACGTCATAATTTTAGCAAGTTAAGTTTTTTTTTTCCCAATCAATTTTGGCTGTTGATTAAAGGTATTGGCACCACTGTCTCTAGAATCCACCCAACAAATGGTGGCGCCGGCCCTTTTGTATCCGACAGAGGTGGCGATGACTGGATGTTTGGATTTGTCGCTGCTGCCTGTAGAGAGCTCTTCTAGTAGCGAGGCTGACAATATTTCTCTCTACCAAGTTTGTGTCTTTCAAAAAATCTAGAATGGGTGAAAGGAAAAAAAAAAAAAGAGGAATAATATTGAGATGATGTGTACACCACACATTTTTATTTTTTAGTTTTAGTTTTTATTGAATTAGGGATACAGTTGTAAATTTATCGTGGTGTATTTATTAAAATTATATTTAATTGTAGTGTGATTATAATTTGGTGTAGTAAATAAATTTTGTGGTGGTAATAGAATTACCCTTATAAAATAGAATAAACAAACAATGTCAAATATCATGGATACCCCCGCCATGAGAAAAGACCTTAACACCATTATCAATCCAATTAATTCCCCAATTCAATTTTAAGTCCCCAAATCACAATTGTCCGTTTTCTTCTCTTCAACTATCGTGCTTGCTATTCTAAAATCCTGTTATTTATCATATTCTTCACCTATTTTGAGTATTTGAACATGAGTTTGATGAGCATATTATCTACATTGAAAAATCTCATTTTCATTTGAAGAAGAAAGATTATTTAAAAAAATTCATGTAGATTGTACTTTTATTATTGAATACAGTATTAAATAATATTTAGTTGGCGTTGTTTTTGTATTTAGTGTGATTTTTGTGTTGTCCGAATCTATTGAATGATAATAATACTTCAACAATTATCTTAAATGTAGAACATCGTTCCAATCGTTATCTATTTCGTAAAACGGCATTGCAGTCGTTATCTACTGTAGTTTGATTTTTCAATGAAATGATCTCTAATAATACTCTCTAACGTATATAATGCAGAAAGATTGATCATGTCACAAATAACGGCTGAAATGATATTGCTTTTATATTATCAAAATGGTGAAAGCACATGTCATCATACTTATATGTGCCGATTATGTTAATAAGCATATATCTGAACATTTCTACGTGTCATGTGCATATTACAACGTAAGTAAGTTCCATTTATTATTTCTTAGTGCACGAATAAGTCGTGGAGTACACTAACTATGATTGGGAACATTCTCTTATTATTTATACGAGTTATGTCATGTGTTCAAAAAGGCTCATCTATGCAGGTCTAAATATGGAGCACACTAACTATGACGAAAGAATATATTTATTGGTGATACATGTTATCGTGATCAATAAATATGTGTCCATCATTAACACTTTTCGAACACTCCATGATATAATTATATGTACTTTTCTTGTGTTCTTTTAATTACGTGTCGACATGTCCTACACGTGTTCGTACAACGTAGACGTCTGGATGCACGCCTTTCTATTTGGCAAAGTAATATTTTCTTAATTTGAATAATTGTTAAACTTTTTTTAGAATAACAATTGCTAAAAGTTAAAAAAGAAATAATCCCATAAAAAATCCATTCAAGTTCATACCTAGCCTACGAGTATAATTTTCTTTGCCCAAGAACAAAATATTATTGAATTGGTCTACTTTTAAGAATTATGTATTTGTTGGAAACTAGAAAAATATGCATGAAGTTTCTATAATTAAAATAATATTTCAAAAATATAAAAATATGTCTTATTACGTCTAGGCTTATAAGGTTAATGGCTAACATATACGCCTTGTCATGTCTTTTAGAATCTTAATTATGACTTATATTTTTCAAATTTTTTTAAAAAAATATAGGATTGATTCATGTTTTGAGTCTTAAGTTATTTTCAATAAGTCGAAGCAATTAGGTTTGGGTCAAAGGCACCATTGGAAAGGAAAGAAGGTAAATTAGCCGTACGAGAAGAGGCGGAAGGACTAGTAGTTAAAGCAGAAATCCTATGTGTCTAGCTCTAGATGTACATCCTCCTTTATCACTTTGTTTACAGAATTTACATCTGGCAAGATCTCACACCATCTTTCACAAAAAAAATACAATTAATCTAGCCGGCTACACATTCATATGTAACTCAAGGTGTGCAAACACTCTGTACAAACAGCTTTTCCGAATCTTATACGTGGCAGAATGTGAATTTTAATTATAATTTATAAACGCTCTAACTTTGAATGAATTGTAGCATCAAAATTGGTTGAAAGCACGTAAATCCTCCCCAAATTTCTTTTTAAAGATTTGAAATTCCAAGTGCTAGAAATCTCCTGAAAGGTTAGGTGCAATTTACCCAAATTTTTAACTTGATTCCAATTTAGGTAAATCAATCAAATTATTAACTCAAAAGGCTCTTTCAAACTCGATTCAAACTAATAGAGGAAATATGAACATTGTTTTAAATGTACTGATAATACCAA
>CAIGRT010148008.1:0-12992 GCA_903798405.1 Fraxinus platypoda | reverse complement strand
TGTCGTAGGAGTTTTGCTATTTATATGCTTTTGAGTTGAAATGACTTATTTGAAAAAACAAATCTTCTTATTTTTCTGTTTACCTACTGCATAATTAACATTCATGTCATATGCCATGAACTTAATTTCATGAAGCAACATCTTGAGAAAGTGTTACATGGTTTTCTCTGTTTGCACGCAATGTTCACATCATAAACATAATAACTTTTGATGAAGAAAATATGTTTCTAAGTGCAATATTGTTTCACTTGTACATTGATGATGAAATCTATCTTCCAGTGCTTGATTGATGTTTGTTTCATTAAGCTTTTACAACACGCTATTAAGTAGCCAACTACTCTGGTAGCACGTGCATTGCACGTGCGTCTCACTAGTATTTATATAAGAGACAAGTGATTGAAGATTAGTCAGTAAATAAAATTTTTGAATGCTCATATTTTTCCGCCAGTTTGTAATCCTCTGCAACATTGGACCATGTAAACAACAGTGCCAAATGACACTTTTTCATGTCATGATTTTAGATTCGTTTCAGTCCCAAGCAAGAAACATTTCTACAAATTTTCCGTCCTTATCATTCATACGTTTAATCTCAACACCAACAGTAGTGATATAATCCTACATTAGTTCACCTTTCAAAAAATTCTTCATTTCGCTTAACTCCAATATGTAATTTTCCCATCAAATATCTCATTAATAAACTGAAGCGAATCACGTTTTGCACCCACCATCATCTAAACTCAACCATCAACCAACACAATAATATTTCAAACATAAACTAAAAATCAAACAAATATCAAATCCGAAAATAAAACAAGTATTTCTCAAGCATGTATGAAAATCCCAAATAAACTGTCAAGTTCGAAATTTAGGCAGAAGTGAGAAGAATATCAAACATGTTGACACTTGTTCCTCCACACCATGGAACACAACGTTCATACTATTTGAATCTGAATGAAAATCCCAAAATAAGTGTCAAGTTCGAAATTAAGGCAGAAGTGAGAAGAATACCAAACATCAACATGCAATATTCCATAGACCATCTACGATAGCCTAAAAAAAAATATCAGATCAATACTTTCTCCTTCACACCATAGAACAAAATGTTCATATTCAATAGCAAAATTTGGGACGTGCTGCAGCAAATTTCCTAAAATTAAGAGAGCAACAGTGCAACACCTTATGACAATTATAGCTTGATGCACCGCTAACTAAAGCATTCTACAAATTTTGTTAACTTACTGGGAAGCAACTTAAAAGTACACATTATCGTCAACAAAATCAGTGATGCTCCAACACCGTAGGTGTAGTGAAAAGCAATTCAATCAATTTTGGCATTCACCCTTTACTTTTTCCAGAGAAGCAATCAACATTCTGAGCTCAAGTCACTGCTGAAGTCAAATTGCACAAGGAGACCACGAAGGACACGTTACAAAAAAATGTTTCAAAAAATACTTGGCTGGACGAGCAGTACAAGACTCCTTGCCAAGTAACCAAGCCAAAGGCTAATTTAGCACAAGACAGTATCAATACTTCTGTATAGTTCAATAATAATTTTTTTACGAAGTACAATAATTTCCAACACTCATGATTTTGATAAACACGTGAACATATTATTATGAATTCAATTGAGTTGAAGATTAATTGCCAAACTTGCATCCGCAAAATAACAAACTTGTCTTTATTTTCATTAATTTAGATTGAGTAACATAACCTCTTTTTTGATGTTTTGAGGTTTTTGACCTCTTTCCTAGCCAGACAATTGTAAAACCTGCCATTCATTAACTATAACATTTCCTTGGTAAGTAGTCCGCACAAAAATAATATTTGATCAAGCTTCAAGATGCAATTTCTCTATTATCGCACAACAGCAGAAAGGTACTGAACAAAGATTCAGTTGCCTACAGAATGGTACTTTCACCAACTCAAGGAGCTTGATGTTTTTGGCAAGGTGAAATAGGATATCAGAAGAGTCAGCAATAGCCAATAATGAAATTGCATCACACCATACAATGTCAGAATTCATATTCAAGGACTCAACGGCCAAGATATTACACTAACAGCAAGATATTTGAATCAACGAGGCAATGACACTATCAGCCATACCTCTGACTGAGGAAAGCTGCTGAACCTACTAGCTCGGTCTTTGAGAGAATTGGACAGACCAAGGGTTAACGGAATGATCTCCACAAGCAAAGAATGTGTGACAGCGCACTAAGCCCACTATCTCCTCCTACAACTGTTACAGCTACCTGTCCCTAGGCTGGTGGATGAACTGGCTCGCAATCCTGCAATCCAGCCTATATATAGCTTCTAGCAACAGCTAAAGAGAATCGAAACCTCAACAAACAACATACACATACAAGAGTTCTCTCTACAAACAAATTGCATATAATCCAGCTAGTATTTCATTGCTTTCATACACTTTGCTTTTCGCTCTCAATACTTGCATAACTTGAGCGTAGACACCACAACCGTGTCAAGAGTTTGTAGACGATAGTGACATGTCCAAGAACACGTCATAGAACATTGATAGTAGATATTAAGCATCTACAACATTTGAACTCTAAAGTTGCATACAATAAAAGGATTTCCATTAAAAAATGATCACTGGAGGAAAAATATATATTGGCAACATTGGCTACATGTACTTAGTGATAAGCTGGTATGGAAGCTGCAAATACACTTAATTAAGGATTAAACAAAGTTAAATACTATTCAATGGAAAAAGGACAATATCCAGGTGGTTCGAAGAGCAATAAATCCAGGACAAAAGCAACAAAATTTATCAACATGGAACAATAGACTGCCATTGAGCATTTCATGCAAGATAGATTAATCAATGGAAGGGAAGATTCCGGGTGAGGTAATACCATAATGAAAAGTTAACCAAAATAGCTTTATGAATTTCGTAGGAACACGTTTCTGCCACATGGAAAATTACCACCTCTCAATCCTCTGTAACTTCAAGAGAAAGGGAGCCTCCTCACAAAGGGTGTCCAGTGGCTGGGTCAAGGCAACTGGTTACAACAACAAACGTCTCCACAGCAAAAAAAGCTAATCATAACAATTGTTCCACTTCTTTGAAACAAGTCAGGCCACAGAATAAGTTGATGCACAAACTGCCTCACTAACATTTTGTACAAACAAACTGGAGGGACCATGAATTGCATTGCCTTTATTTCAAATATGTCTCAAGAAGCATGGTTCTACAATACCTGTCCAGCACGATATACATCCATAATTTCAGGTAAATCATTCTTATAGTTATGAACAAACCTTTTCAGGAATTGCCGATCAGTCAATGCCAATAAGGTTGAGATAGAATATTTCTTCACCAAACCCTTCTCCATCAACATCTTAATCACACGACATCGGGGGATGATCCTTCTCTCCATATTGTAAAAGAGAACTACTGGGGTTTGGGCAACATTGGCAGGATTCCAGCTCATCTCATTTACATAGAATTCCATTCCCCTCGTAATTTTTTCCTCAGATAACTTCATACAGAAAGGATGTAATTTAAAGGCAGAGAGAATCTCAGTATGTGACAAACCAAAACTCCTATAGACCTTGATTCTATTCTCCCACGCCTGCTCGCTCATTTCACACAACACATGAATTGCCCGAATAAACATCATCCTCGAGGGATCAAATCCCATTTTAATTGCCCCATTAACGCTCCTCTTAAACTTATCACATTTCATTTGCAGTGAATGAGGGAAGCGAGTTAACATGTATGAGATAAAGCTCTCTGGTACCCTAGCTTCTCCCAATAGCTCTACATTGGTCACCATTACTTTCAAATTGCAAGATAAAATTCTAGGACTGCGCTTTAGGGACCTAACAATATCTTCATCAGAATCCACTAAAGTCTTGAGAAAATTATAACAAGGGATAAACTGTTTTTCAATGCTTCCTGCCAACAATGAAGGATTACGCGCAATAATTTTTGGCAGGTCAGAGCTCGAGACTCCAATGGAGAGAAAGAATTTGAGTTTACGTAAAATAGTATTCTGGAGACTGTATGCGAAAATATGTGTTCTCTTGGCAAGTTTGGAAATCTGGGTATCGCTAAATCCATAATTTTCAAAAAGGGTCCGAAAATTTTCAACTTTCTCTGGTTTAATCAGAGAAGAAGCAGATAAAGTACGAAGAAAAATACCCACTGAGGATTTATACAAGCATGTATTCCTACGGAACGAAAATACTGTTTTATTAAGTAAACTAAACATCGTTCCTTACTAAAATGCTATCACAGAAGATGAAGATTAGACTGTGGACGAACTCACCCGTTCTCCTAAGTACAAATCTGCTTGGCAACGCGCTCTATGTAAACAGTTCTCGAGAATTCACAGATTTTCCAATGAAGGAGACGCGTAACTTCTTGGTTCTCCGCACTGCGACTGCATATATTGAGGAGGCGGGACCAAGGTGCGCCGGTCGACGGGCAACAAAGATGGAGAAGGGGTTAGGCAATGTCTCTTGGAGGATTTTCAGTTTGACTCGAAAACTTGTTCGGCTCACGATACCGGTTGGTTTGTTTTAGTCCAAATTTGCACTACTTGGAAATAAAACTCGTTGCATTTTCTTCGGAAAAATATACTTTTTGAGTACAAATCGATTTCAACGTTCATAAATTAGAATGGTGCTACATTGCCGTGGCCCCGTGGGATTTAACATGATTTTGCCAGATTTATAGTGTTTGATTGCATTTAATTTTTATGAAGCCACATCAATTTTTCGTCCAAATTTTGACTTTAAAGTGTTTGATTGCTATTTTATTACATTGAAAATATTTTTCAACTTTTGAAAATATGTCTATTTTTCCTTATTTTTAAGGAAAACATTTTCTTTGGAAAGTATGTTTTTGTTTTGGATAATTAGCACATAACGTCTCCACCTTTTATTGTTATTGTGGAAAACGTCCATACCTTTCATTTTTTGGCATTTTCACCTTTATTTTCATATTTCACTGACCAAAAGGTCATTTTCATCCATTTTTGCAATTAAAAATTGTGAAATAACAAAAATGACATTTTCTTTAAATAAAACAAAAGAAGAAATTTAATTGCAAATATAGTCTCGACTTTTTTGTAAAGCGTAAATGAGCCCCAAATAAATTATTAAAAGGGTAATTAGTACATAATATCCATACAGTTCACTATTATTGCGAAAAACATCCATACCTTTTATTTTTTTGGCATTTTCTCCCTCAATTATTTAGGGTAATTAGCACAAAACGTCCCCACATTTCATTGTTATTGTGGAAAACGTCCATACCTTTCATTTTTTTTGCGTTTTCACTCTTATTTCCATATTTCATTGCGCAAAATGTCATTTTCATCAATTTTTTCAATTAAAAATTGTGAAATGATGAAAATAAAATTTCATTAAAATAAAAATAATAATTACAAACATAGTCCTAACTTTTTTGAAAAGCGCAAATGAGTCATAAATAAATTATTAAAATGGTAATTAGCACATAATGTCCACACCTTTCACTATTATTGCGAAAAACATCCCTGCCTTTTTTTTTTTTGGTATTTTCTTCCTTAATTATAATTTGATATGGCAAACCATCATTTCTATCCAATTTCATTCAATTTCTCAATAAAGAACTGTGAAATAATGAATATACCTTCATATTTAAATAAAAAATATTTTTTTTAATTTCTAATTCTTTAATAATTTATTTGGGACTCGTTTTCACTTTTCATTAAAAAATTAAATTTTTAAAATAATTTATTGGGGACTCGTTTACACTTTTAAAAAAAATTGGGACAATGGTTGCAATTAATTCTGTAGCTTTTTTATTTAAATATGAGGGTATATTCGTCATCTTACTGTTGTTTATTGAGAAATTGGATGAAAATAAATAGAAATGATGGTTTGCTCTATCAAATTATAATTAAGTGAGAAAATGCCAAAAAAAATAAAAGGTATGGATTTTTTTCGCAATAATAGTGAATGGTAGGGACATTATGTGCTAATTACCCTTTTAATAATTTATTTGAGATTCATTTGTGCTTTTCAAAAAAGTTGTATTAATTTTTTTCTTTTTCCTTTTGGTTTATTTAAAAGGAAGGGTATTTTCGTCATTTTACAATTTTTAATTGAGAAAATGGACAAAAATGACCTTTTGCCCAATGAAAGGTAAAAATAAGGGTGAAAATGCTAAAAAATGAAATGTATAAATGTTTTCCACAATAACAATGAAAGGTGGAGACGTTTTGTGCTAATTACCCTAATTATATTTTGATAGCGCAAAACATTATTTTTATCCATTTTCTCAATAAAGAACTCTAAAATAATGAATATATTCTCATATTTAAATAAAGAATATTTTTTTAATTTTTAATTCTTCAATAATTTATTTGGGATTCATTTGTACTTTTCATTAAAAAAAATTGAAATTTTTAAATAATTTATTGGGGACTTGTTTACACTTTTTAAAAAAAATTGGGACAATGGTTGCAATTAATTCTTTAGTTTTTTTATTTAAATATGAGGGTATATTCGTCATCACACTGTTTTTTATTAAGAAATTGGATGAAAATGATAGAAATGATTGTTTGCGCTATCAAATTATAATTAAGGGAGAAAATGCCAAAAAAAAATTAAAGGTATGGATGTTTTTCACAATAATAGTGAAAGGTAGTGACATTATGTGTTAATTACCATTTTAGTAATTTATTTGAGACTCATTTGCGCTTTTCAAAAAAGTTGAGACTATATTTACAATTAATTTTTTTCTTTTTCCTTTTATTTTATTTAAAGGGAATGGTATTTTCGTCATTTCACAATTTTTATTTGAGAAAATTGATAAAAATGACCTTTCGTGTAATGAAAGATGAAAATAAGGGTGAAAATGCCAAAAATAAAAAGTATGGACGTTTTCCACAATAATGAAATGTGGGGACGTTATGTGCTAATTACCCTTTTGTTTTCCTTAAAATAAGGATAACATTTTTTTCTAAGAGATATTTTTCATATCAATCAAACACATTCTTAGTCAAATTTTATTGACAGTTGAAAAAAAAAAAAATTAACACGTTCAATCATAGGCTGCCATCTCAACCTTGGCAAAATCCGGTGTACAAGGAACTTATTCCTATAGATTATTTTACAAAGGGGTAATTGGCAAAAGATTATCGCTGGTACTTATTACGAAAATAGTCTATCTTGTTTTAAACTTGATATTTATGCCCTAGTTTCAAACATTTATTGCGAAGTTGGTCATTTTCATCATATTCCATTAAATTCTTTCGTGAAATATAGGTAATTAATGCAAAAAGTTCTTATCATTTGACTTCATTGCGCAGATCGTCCCTACCGTTTTAATTTTGACATTTTAGCACTTGGATCAAACCTTTTTTTTTTTTTTTTTGCACAAAGGGTTTTTACCGTTTATTTTCACCATTAAATCATTGTAAAATAATTAGTTTACCCTACTTTTTAAATAAACAAATAGAAAAGAAAGAAATAATATAAAAAAATTGCATCTAGAGTTTAAGTTTTTTTTTAAAAAATACCAACGAATCGAGTAAAATAATTTAAAATATTTTATTTTATCAATTAACCCAGCCCACGTACTCCTACGCCCACCCACCATCACCAAAACAATTAAAAAGAGAATTAAAAGTATAAAAAAAGTAAGAAAAAAATTAAAATTAGGAAAAAAAAAAATGGTTCTTCTTCAATCTTCCTCATCCAAGTTTATTTTGCCTCATATATAAGAATTTATCTATTAAGATAAAATATTTTTCTTTCGTTGGAATATTTTAATTTATTTTACTTAAAACTCGTTTGTACTTTTTACAAAAATTGAAAATTTATATACAATTTTTTATATTATTTTTTTTCTATTTAATTATTTAAAGATGATGGTAAATTAATTAGTTTACAATGTTTCAATGGAAAAAATGGAATGTAAGGATCTTTTGCACAAAGAAAGATCAATCTGAGTGACAAAATGTCAAAATTGAAATAATAGGGATAATTTGTGCAATGAAAGCAAAGGATATGGACTTTTTGTGTTAATTACCTATATTTCACGAAAGGATTTAATGGAACATGATGAAAATGACCAACTTCGTAAGAAATGTTCGAATGGAAGTGTAAATGTCAAGTTTAAAATAATATGGACTATTTCCACAATGAGTAGAAACGATAAAGATGTTTTTTTGTAATTACCTTTTTAAAAAACATAATTTTCAATTTAAAGAGTATTTTAAAGAATTTTAAAAAATAAACATGTCAAACGACAATTTTTATGTTTATCTTATTTTGTTTTTCATTGAAAATTGTGAAACTTGGTAAGAAATTATTAAAAGATTTACACAAAGAGAGAGAGAGAGAGACAACTAAAAAGGTTTTTTTGAGATATTCTAACATTCAATATTAGTATGTTATAATATCTTTGAACATCAATTTAATAAATTATATAATTTATTATTTATAAAAATTATGACGACTTTATATCAACGTCTCTTCGTCAATGTATCCATCGAAAACGAGAGGAGGCAGCTCCCCAACATTTTTCTCACAATATACACGACAAATCTAGTGATTTTTATACAACATGTAACTATTGAATCATCGTCATTGTAGAAATGACATAGGAAGTCCCTCAAAATCATGACGAACCCAAAAAATAATGAAATCGGACATTGTAGCTCTGAATGCTCAGTATATGGTTATCTCGAAACACACACACAATCTCTCTCTCTCTCTCAACACTCATGATTTTGACAAACATGTGAATATATTATTATGAATGCGTTGAATTCAAGACTAATTTCCATACTTGTCTTCATTTTATGGCATGTTCGGTAGAAATTAAAATCGGATTAAAATTAAAAAATTAACCGTTATAGTTGACTTTTATTAGACGAGTAGATCCAATAACAGTTATATTTTCAATTTTAATTGAATTTTAAGCTTAGCCAAACATGCTCTTAATTAGTTTAGAATTAGCAATATACTCATTTTTACGTTTTCTTTGCTAGCCGGCATTTGTCAAACCAACCATACATTAACTATATCATTTCTTTCGTAAGTAGTCGGGACAAAAATAATACTCGATCAATCTTCAAGATGCAGTTTCTCTTTTAACAAACAGCAGAGGAGAAAGTACCAAAACAAGATTCAGTTGCCTACAGAGTGGTGCTTTTACAATCTCAAGGAGCTTGATGTTTCTGGCAAGGTGAATTATGATATCAGAAGAGTCATCAATAGTCAATAATGAAATTGCATCATCCCATTTCAGAATTCATATTCAGGTACTCATTGGCTAAGATATTACACGAACAGCAAGATATTTGAATCAAAGAGGCAATGACACTATCAGCCATACCTCTAATTGAGGGAAGCAGCTGAACCTACAGCTCAGCCTTTGAGAGAATTGGAAGGTCCAAGGGTTGATGGAATGATCTCTACCGTGTGATTGAGCACTAATCCCACTATCTCCTCCTACAACTGCTACAGCTACCTGTCCCTTCGCTGGTGGTCTTCTAAACCAACTCTCCACTCCTGGAATCCAGCAACAGCTAAAGGGCATCGAATGGTCAACATAAAAACACACACATACAAGAGTTCTCTCTACGAGCAAAATTGCATACAATCCCGCTAGTATTTCATTGCTTTCATACACTTTGCTTTTCGCTCTCAATACTTGCATAACTTGAGCTGAAAACCACAACTGCAGTCAAGATTTTGTAGATGATAGCGACATGTCCAAGAGCACCTCATAGTAGAACACTAATAGAAGATATTAAGCATCTGCAGCAATCAAACTCTAAAGTTGCACACAATAAAAGGATTTCATTTAAAAATGATCCCTGGAAGACCAAATCCATTTCATCCAGTGTTAAACAAAGTTAAATACTTGCCACCGGGAAAATGACCAAATCCAGGTGGTTCAAAAAGTAATATAACGTGAAGTGGGTAACAACATACCAGAATGGAACAAGATACTGCAGTTGAGCATTTCATGTGGGATAGTTCAGTCAATGAAAGAGAAGACTCCAGGTGAAGTAGCACCACAATGAAAAGCTAACCAAGATAAAGCTTCATGAATTTCGTATGAACGAGTAGACAATTTTAACAAAGGAATCATGAATACTAATGACGAGATCCACCACATGGCAAACTACCACCTCTGAAGCTCATGTACTTCAACAGAAGGGGTGCCTCCTTACAAAGGCTGGCGTCCAATGGCTGGGTCAGGGCAACTTGTTACCAACAACAAACGTCTCCACAACCCAAAAATCTAATTATCACAATTGTTCCACTTCTTTGAAACAACTCAGGCCACAGAATAAGTAAATGCACAAATTGCCACACTAAATCACTCATTATACAAACAAACTGGAGGGATCGTGAATAAGTTGCTTTTATTTCAAATATATCTGAAGAATGATTTTACAAGACCTATCCAGAACGATATACGTCCATAATTTCTGGAAAATCATTCTTATACTTATGTACAAAACTTTTTGGGAATTTCGCACAAACCTTTTCAGGAATTTCTTATCAGTCATTCCCAAAAAGTTTGAGATAGAATAGTCCTTCATCAAATCCTGCATTCCAGCCTATATATAGCTTCAAACAACAGCTAAAGTGAATCGAATGCTCAACAAACAACATACACATACAAGAGTTCTCTCTACAAGCAAATTGCATACAATCCAGCTAAGTATTTCATTTCTTTCATACAATTTCCTTTTCGCTCTCAATAATCGCACAACTTTAGTGAAGACACCATAATAGTGACGACTTTGTAGACAACAGTGACATGTCCAAGAACACATCATAGTAGAACATTGATAGTCTATTAAGCATCTACAACATTCAAACTCTAAAGTTGCATACAACAAAAGGATTTCAGTTAAAATTATCCCTGGAGGAAAAATATAAATTGGCTACATGTTAATTAGTGATAAGCTGGTATGGGAGCTGCATATACACTTAAGGGTCAAAACTAAGGAAAACATCCAGGTGGTTCAAAGAGCAATAGATCTTGGACAAAAGCTACACCTTGAATCAACATGGAACAATATACTGCCGTTGAGCATTTCATGCAATATAGTTTAGTCAATGAAAGGGAAGATTCCAGATGAATTACTACCATAATGAAAGTTAACAAAGATATCTTTATGAATTTCATAGGAACAAGTTTCTACCACATGGCAAACTACCACCTCTCAAGCCCCTTTAACTTCAAGAGAAAGGGAGCCTCCTCATAAAGGGTGTCCAGTCACTGGGTCAAAGGCAACTGGTTACAGCAGCAAACATATCCACAAGAACAAAAGCTAATCATAACAATTGTTCCACTTCTTTGAAACAACTCAGGCCACAGAATAAGTTGATGCACAAACTGCCACAGGAAATAACATTTTGTATAAACGAACTGGAGTGACCAGGAGTTGCATTGCTTTTATTTCAAATATGTCTCAATAAGCGTGGTTCTACAAGACCTGTCCAGCATGATATACATCCATAATTTCAGGCAAATCATTCTTATAGTTATGCACAAACCTTTTCAGGAATTTCTGATCAGCCATAGACAATAAGTTTGAGATAGAATATTTCTTCACCAAACCCTTCTCCATCAATATCTTAAGCACACGACATCGTGGGATGATCCTTCTCTCCATATTGTAAAAGAGGGTTATTGGGGATTGGGCAACATTGGAAGGAGACCAGCTCATTTCATTTACGTAGAACTCCATTACCCTCATAATTTTTTCCTCAGATAACTTCATACAGAAAGGATGTGATCTAAATGCCAATAGAATCTCAGTATGTGACAAACCAAAACTCCTATAGACCTTGATTTTATTCTCCCACGCCTGCTCGCTCCTTTCACACAACACATGAATTGCATGAATAAACATCATCCTCGAGGGGTCAAATCCCATTTTAATTGCCTCGCTAACACTTGTCTTAAATTTATCACATTTCATGTGCAGTGAATGAGGGTAGTGAGTTAACATGAATGAGATAAAGCTCTCTTGAACCCCAGCTTCTTCCAGTAGCTTTACATTGGTTACCAATACTTTCAAATTGCAAGATAAAATTCTAGGACTGCGCTTTAGGGACCGAACAATATCTTCATCAGAACCCACTAAAGTCCTGAGAAAATTATAACAAGGGATAAACTGTTTTTCAATGCTTCCTGTCAACAATGCAGGACTACCCACAATAATTTTTGGCAGGTCAGAGCTCGGGACTCCAATGGAGAGAAAAAATTTGAGTTTAGGCAAAACGGTGTTCTGGAGATTGTATGCGAAAATATTTTTTCTCTTGGCAGCAAGTTGGAAATCTGGGTATCGCTAAATCCATAATTTTTAAAAACGGTTCGAAATTTTTCAACTTTCTCCGGTTTAATCACAGAAGAAGCAGATAAAGTACGAAGAAAAATACCCACTGAGGATTTGTGCAAGCATGTATCACCCAGATTCCTACAGAACGGGAATACTGTTTTATTGAGTAAACTAAACATCGTTCCTTACTAAAATGCTATCACAGATGATGAAGACTAGACTGTGGACGAACTCACCCGTTCTTCTAAGTACAAATCTGCTTTGCAACGCGCTCTATGTAAACAGTTTTCCAAAAATTTATAGATTTTCCAATGAAGGAGACGCTTGATTTTGTCGTTCTCCGCAATGCGACTGCATATATTGACGAATTGCTTGTGAAAATGGCGGGATGCCACGGGGCGGCGCTGGTCGACGGGCAACAAAGTTGGACAAGGGTTTAGGGGATACTATCCAGGGTGTCCAAACGAGCCGAATCGAATCGAATCGAACGGTTCTTCATAAATTAAATATCCGAACGGGTACCCGAATTGAGAACCGATGGGTTTGGGTCGGGTCTCGGATCTAGACCAAAAATCGAAGAACCGAAACTAAATAATTTTTTTCATTTTTTATATTGAATTAATTAAATTAAATTATTTTTTTAAATAAATTAACAAATTAATTAAA
>CAIGRT010148007.1:0-10461 GCA_903798405.1 Fraxinus platypoda | reverse complement strand
AAATTCTAGACGTATTGGTAGAAAATTATCACTTTAATGGACAATTTTTATAAAAAAACGAAGTCAAACAGACACCAAACTTTCAACATTTTTCAGGTAGAAAATTATACCAATGAAACACAATTAATTACAATTCCCAGGAAAATATTTTCTAGGGAAATCTTTTCCCTGTAAAACATTTTCTTTCCACCCATTTTCCATCCTTGCAATCAAACGGACCCTAAGTGGACTATGAAACTCCCACCTTCAAGCAAAACATGCTTGAGATCTTTTCGAGCAAAAAAATTACCCAGAATGCTTAATCTTTTCCAGAAAACTCTCACCTTCAAGATAGACCACAGTACGAGAACCTTCGCCAAATTGTAAGTGAACTATGTAACTCAGATGACACTCTATGAGCAACTTGATCAGGAAAGAAAAATAATACCTCTTATTTAGTCGGTTTCGGTAGAACTTCTCTCCACATTCTTTAGATCCAGATCATTGCATCAGGGTTTAAGCTGTAGATTATAATTAATTTTTTTTACCCCAAATGCTTGATATTTTTATATGCACATATATTTGTGTGTGCTCTATAGACAGANTTATATGCACATATATTTGTGTGTGCTCTATAGACAGAGATAAAAAAAACATTTCACATTAAGGGTGTGACAATTTGTAGAAGATACTAAACACATGATCAAAAGAAGCAATGCAAAGGTAATTAGTGCAAATAGAACCTATCATTTGCTTTCAATGCGCAAATCATCCCTATCGTTTCAATTTTGACATTTTGGCACCCAAATCGACCTTTCTTCGCGCAAAAGAACCTTACCGTCTATTTTCTCTATTTAAGCATTGTAAAATGGCTAATTTATGCTACTCTTTAGATAAACGATTAGAAAAGAAATAAATAATATAAAAAAAAAAATTGCATCTAGGATTTCAAGTTTTTAAAAATACAAACGAGTCTCAAATAAAATAATTTAAAATATTCTAATTTATCTTTCCAATTAATCCATTACCCCTACGCCATCCCCTACCTTCTACCACCACCAATACCACCAAAATAATTAAAAAGAGAATTAAAAGTAGAATAAAGCTGTTTGTATGGATGAAAACTATAGAAAACATTACACTTGATGAGGTGGTAACACTTAATTAAACTTTTTGTCCAACATCTAATAAATGCTTGCCAGCTAGTAATCTATCAAAAAAATTGTCGGACATTTCTGTACATGTAGCATTTCTTTTAAAAGTATAAAAAAAAAGTAAGAAAAAACTTAAAATAGAAAAAAAAAATAGTGCTTCTTCCTCATCCAGGTTTCTTTTGCCTTATATATATAGAAATTTATCTATTCTTTAACTTAATCAGAATAAAATTCGAAAGCTAACGCAGTGAATATATATGTGTGTATAAAATCAGCAACAAGAAGATAGAAATAAGAATTTTCTAAAAATAGTTCAAACGCCTAAAAAAACTCTTGTAATTTCTAGATGGTGCCACATTGAAATGGGGAGAATGAGTGGTGAAGGTGTTGGCGGCCGAGGGCAGGGTGCGAAATTGGATGAGAAAGAAGAACCATTTTTTTTTTCTATTTTAAATTCTTTTTGTAGTTTTTTATACTTTTTATTTCTCTTTTAATTAATTTTGTGGTAGTGGTGAAGGGTAAAGGATGGGCGTAGGGGTAGGGGGATTAATTGGGAAGATAATATATTTTTCTATTGTTTGAATATTTTAAATTGTTTTACGTAAGACTAGATTGTACTTTTTAAAAAGTTTGAAACTCTACATGCAATATGTTAAATTATTTCTTTATTTTAATGGAAAAAATCAACGGTAAGGACCTTTTATGTTAGAAAGGTCAATCTGAGTGCCAAAATGTCAAAATTGAAAAGATATGGAGGATTTGAGCAATGAAGGCAAATGATAGGAACATTTTGTGCCAATTAACAATTTGAGGACTCAGAAAAACTGGTCACTGAGTAGGTTATGATTTAGCTAACATGCCAAATACACTACTAAATATGTTGTTTAATTGGATAAGCTCCAAAAACCATGTACTTCCTATTATTATTAGGAGATATTCATGGTTGGTTTATTAGTACATAGTTCCAATCAAAAGAAACTTGTTGTCGATTTTGTATCATGTATCATGCAAGTGTACTTATTGTAACAAGTAATAAAGTAGATCTAAGAATCCGGATACTGTTCCCACGAAGACTTTAATTTAATAATTGGTTAAATTACTTTAATTCGATTGAAAACAAATAGAAGATGTTTCTTTTATTTTTATTTTAAATACACGAAAATAATAAAAAAATATTTTTCTTATATGATGGTTTAAGTCTTAGGATTCATGAGTTCATCGTAGCTATCCCCTTAATCTCAATCATCAAACTTTCTAACAATTGATTATGTTTACCAAGTCGAATTCTTCTAACATGTTCAACTTACCTCTCTCGAGTTCAGATTGATTCCATTTAACTAAGTCAATATCATATCTCTATGTGAATTCAAATACACCTTAGTTAAACGCATTATATTCTAAGAATCCATGTAAAGACCGCATTAACTTGAAAATGTATCTCTACACTTTTACACTACTTGCCAATTTTTATTATGTGGCCTAAACAAATAATTCGCATCTCTACGTAATTATTACTCACAAAATCAATAAATTAGTGGTCAATTAATTTAGGGATTAAGAATAGAAATAAAAATAAATCACAAAATCAATTGCAGATTTAAAACTTTTTAATTAAAATTAAGGTTCAAAACTAGGTTACAATCATTCATCCTAACTAATTACTTAATTACTCGTCATGTGAGAATAAAAAATACAAGGAATTAAAGTACATCGCTAGGTTTTAAGGAAAAAGGGGAAAAAGATGAAGATCTCACACCAAGATTCCGCCTTCTTCTTGTAAACTCTTAAAATCCTAGCTTGTTCATTGATTTCTTTATTTTTACGTCCTTTTGGATTGAATAATATATGTACAATCCTCGAGACCTTGGCTTTAATGTATGTGTCTAATGAAACTCTGCAGGCCCCTTAGTTGTTGGACTATGGTGTGTATTTATATAAAAGGATTTAGACAAAATCCTTGTTCAAAATGAATTCCACCAAAGAATTTGAAAGAAAAAAGGAAACGAATTCCTTTTGTAATTGAACTCCTTTTCTCATATGATTTTTATCCTTCATCTTTTAATATTTGCAATTAAGTCCTCTTCATTCCAAAATCATTATTATTGACCTAGGCAAGTTCCAGAGTTTGAAATTTAGCTTTCATACTTTCCAAATGTCGAATTTAACTCTCAAAAATTATAATTTTTTTATGAAACGCTCCATTAATACTTCCAATTGATCTCTTGCAATTCAGTTAATCTTCAATTATTTCAAATCAAATCCAATTAAGCTCCAAATACCCTCTTTTCATGTAAATTTATCCAAATTGGGATTTTTTTCTACAATTAATATAATTTACACAAATTATGTAGATATACACTCAAGTTACAAATAAATAAATAAGAATAGAAATCCGAATGAGCGCATAAAATGCACTTGTCAAATACCCGAGACTTAAACTCTTGTTCGTCCTAGGCAAAACTATGTGCTAAATGCACAAGCAAGCAAACAAACAAATATATAAATGTATTAGATAACTTTTCCGAACTCGCATGAAGTACTGAAATTGTTTGATACTTCACAAAAAATCCATAAGTAATGCAGCTAAAACTAACTTTTTGCTTGTTCAATACTTGATTGATGTATGTGTGAGCCTGGTCAATCAAATTATCATGAATTTCAAAATTAGTTATTTCTCGGCCCTTAATAATCAAATATTTCTTTACTCTCTCGTGGGAAGCACTCCCCGAATACCCTTTTTCAATCACATACCAGGGTGTATATTATAAGGTTGATTACACAACTCTCTTTTTCTTTCTTGCTCATTTGGTTGGGTTTCACCAATGAAAATCACTACCTTACTACATGATGATTCTCCTTGAGTTTGAATGTCTCAACCTCCAAGCTTCAACTAGGATAATAAACCTCATCAAAAGTCTAAATTCCAAATTCAATATCCAAGGCTTTGCCAAAAAGAAACGGTGCTTAGAGTTGTTTTACCACCGTCTCAACACACTTTGGTGTATTTTTCTTTTCTTTATTTTTCTTTATGTCCCTTCTTCTATTTTTGAGATCTTTTCTTTGATTTTCAAATGTAGCTTTCACTCTATACTGCAGGCAACCTTCTTTTCCAGTAGATCGTCTCCTAATTATTAGTGAGGAATAAGGACAAATTACTCAATACTAGTTTTACACAACAATGTAGGTAACTTTTTTTACATGCTACAAATAGTGCAATACCTTATATTTTTTTAAGTAAACCTCAAGTAAATGGTTACCACCTAGTCTCTACTTGTTAACAAATATTCAACCCAAATATTCAACATGCATGGAATCAACACATACTAAATAGCTCTCAACAACCTATCAACCACTCCAAACTTATCCTTTAAATATGTTAAGTGGTTGTACTATATATTATGATCTTGGTTTATAAAGACCTAAGTTCATTCAACCTATTCTATCATTGTAACCAATCCAAAAATACATAATAATTATCATGACTATTGTGCTCAACATAATACGATCTCATATAAACAAGTATCGAATTAGCGACAAAATCACATCACATATTCACAATTTAAGAGACAAAAACAATTTCAATTAGCCGGCAAGGCTTTTCTCACAAAAATGTACATAAGAAAAAAAAAAATTTCAAGTTTTTTTCTCATAAATATCACACAAACAAGCAAATATAATTCAGTAACTAATTTACACCCCCAAATTTAAAATACACATTGTCCTCAATGTATGCATAAAATAGGCTTAAAGAAGGATTAGTAATACTCGTTGTGTATATGATGTTTCTTGTTCAACACTTGATCTTTTATTTTCCTTCAATATCATTTCCTCGCTTATTTTCTAAAATATTTCCATTATACCATAAAACAAACAAGAAAAATATATATCCACCTGTGACTTTATGCTAATTTAATTAGGAATGATGATTGTAAACTAGTTATGACTTAAAAATGAAATGAAAATAAGAATAAAGAGATATGCAACAGGGGGACGCAGCCCCGCAACACGCTGACGCAGGGGACTGAGGAAAGGGACGTAGGTAGGGGATGGAACAACATCCGTTTCCAATGTTATGTTCATGTCAAAATCGTTCCAATTTCATTGCAAGTGAAGATTTTTTCACAGATGTTATAGGTCTACAAAGGAATTTGTCGTGCGAATTTGGCGCAAAAATGTCAACGTTTAGTTAGTTAGGGAATTTCGTCGAACACCTTGTATTCATGAAAAAAAATCCCTTTGATTTCTATATATTTTTGAAGTGTTTTCATCCCAGTTTTTCACACAATCCACAACCCATAAACCATCATCTAAACCTGTCCCAAACTCCATCAATTAATCACAAAATGATGCCAAATAAATAAATCAATCAAATTTCCAAGCTTCCCAAAGGTGAATGTCAATTTCGGTTTTAAGAGAAAATTATAAGGATTCCTTTTTTTTTCCCCAAATTTTTGGCAAATAATGGACAACATTCAACTCCAATCAATCAATGCAATCATATTCTCAAATTTCATGTCATGAGTTCACGTATTGAATGCATACTATGAAGATATGTAATGTCAGATTCCTCCTTAATGCTTCCTATAGATGTAGACTTTCGATTTTTGGAAAAACTTCGAAATTTTTTGAACATTTTTGGTTAGTGAAAATGGGGAGGGGAGACTTTCTTTTTAAATTACTCGTTCAACCTCGGGGTGACCACGGGTTGTAAATCCGCGGATCACCTGCGGCATAAAGGGTTGATTGCCCATCACGGTCAACTGCACCACATATATATATATATTTTTTAATTTTTTTCTCTTTTAGAAAAACTGGAAAAAATATGCCAACGTTTAAAATGAAATCCCAAATTTTATATGCAGTGCATAACAATAAAAATTTAAAAGTTTAAGGTTAGAAAACTGGGTTGTCTCCCATCAGTTCTTGATTTATAGTCTCAACCCTGACTTTGGGCAATGATTTTTTCATGAAATTTTGAATAGAACTTCGTAGGTCTTGTCTAACTTAATTAAATTGTCTTTGCACCTTGTTTCAAGTCCTCCGAGATACTGCTTTGCCCTCTTGAATATGGTGTAACGTACCGAAATTACCAAATTCAAACTCAACTACTTCAATTTTATCATTGGCTTTAATCATAAAATCAATGAAGTTGGAGTTTGCATGAGAATCCCATCTTCTTTGAATTCTACTGATTTGATTGGCTCCTTTATGATTGATTCCTCGATTTCCACATGTTCCTCTTCTTTAGTTATTGGTTCCTCGGGTTTAACAATGAAGAGATCTTCTATAAGCACGTTACTTGGCTCATCCGAAATTATTTGATCCTCAATCCTTTTATATTTTTGCATGATAATATCTCCTACAATAAAATCACCACTATCATCATCTTCATATGGATCGTCAAAAATAGTTTTTCTTACTTCCTCCGGAGTTGCCAATAACAAGCAATTTTTAGTATAATGCAATGCACCATGGCATTCACAAGTCGATGTAATCTCCTCATAAACAATAATTTGATATTTAATCCCTCCAACAAGCCATCCTTATCAAATACAATAGGTAGATTATATCCCTATTTTTTAAGTTGTTGTATGGAGAGTAATTCTCCAAATAGCATATTACCATCATCTAAGTGAGGATCAATCACTGTATATTTTTGCTGCTATGTTGCTTCTTTTTCGTTCCTTGTCAATGAAACAAAGAAAAATAAGTAGACCAGCCGAAAAAGAAAAAGGGGAAAAAAAAATCAAACAAAAGCAAGAAATAATCTAAATCAATATCAAATAAAAAAAATCATCGACAACGACACCAAAAACTTGTTTTCGATTTTATATTTCGCAAGTATATAGATCGTAACAAGTAATAAAATGAATCTATGAGTCCGGATATCATTTCCACGATGACCACTATTTAGTTGTCGATCAAATTAAGAATTGAAATAATTTAACCAACACTTAAATAGTAGTCCTTGTGGGAACGATATCCGGACTCGTAGGTCCACTTTATTACTTGTTACAATCGTATACTTGCGGGGATATAAAACTGACAACACGTACTTATTAATGATGAACACATACATAGAAAGAGGACTCACGAAAGATGCAAAATGGAAAAATCAAAGCTATATGACAGAGACTTGATGGATAAGGCAATTTAACATATAAATTACTGCAACATGCATATAAATTTTCATTATTAATCAAAAAGGAACTTTTAATCAAGAAACATAATACATCTTATGCTTTTAATAACTGAAAAGAAAAAAAATTAATAGTTATAGATATTTACATTATTTAGTGTAGAATTCAGTAAGAATCGGTATTAATTGACTACTTGTATGCCTTACAAATTTGTCTAACTATGCAAATGTGAGAATTTAAATGTCAAATATTGAAGGAATATCTGGGAGAGGATGAACCAGAACCCACCTGGGTAGCTCTATCCCGGCAGTGAGCAACACAGCTACCTTTGCAATCAAGATGCGTCGAAGACATATATACCAATATGGAGGTCAACCTAATTCAACTATGCACGCCAATCAAATTCTATAGATTTTTCTGACTTCTAGAAACCAAATATAGGTAATTCGATCATTTCATGAACAACAAACACGTTTAGATTATACTATTGATTGATACAGGACTCATCTTGTGTCCCAATGGGTAACTTTTCACTGTTGATGTGGCAAGAAAACCTTAACTATGATTAATTGAACAGGGAATGGGAAAAGGATTTGGACCGGTAAAGGGGAAAAGAGAAGGCTTAGGCTGAAAGAAAATGAATAGAAAAAAGAAAGAAAAGGAAAAGAAAAAAAACGTGGTAAATTTTTTACGGCATGCAGAAATGCATTCCATAAAAACCTCATTCTTTTCTTAATTTTTATGACGTACAATACTTATGACGTAAATGTTTTTACAGTACACATTAACGTACGTCGTAAATATTTCATTTAAAAAAATGTTTAAAAATCGCAAATATTTTCTTTATCAATCTATATGGCATGCTTGCGATTCACGCCCTAAATATTAAAATTTTACAGCATGGCCAAAATGTATGCCCTAAATACTTTATGTAATTGAATTATTTACTTGATTACCACCTAACTTAAAATAATTAAAGAATATAATTAATATATCAACACATACATAATCATATTTTCAATAATTTCAATAAACAAAAATATTGAATGAGATCCTATATAGTATGCCAAAATGTAGAGTTAATCTAAATGATTACTAAAAACATCATTAGCAGTCAAAAAGTTAAAGTATATACAATTATTCCAAAAATAACCGATTATTTTTTTACAAAATAATCCAGCCATATCGAAGTTTGCTTCTTTGATCAACAATTTAGCTATTCCAAAAATAATCAACTTTTTGCACATCACAATTTTAGGACTTTGCTAGGGGTACATAAATTTTCACATAATGGTTCACATAATTACATGTGACACATATCCAACCTTTAATTCAAATCTCACACTTTCACATCAACTACAAGATGATTGCCACATCACATTATGTACCCCTATATGTACATAAATTATGTACAACAAGCATTATCCACAATTTTATGGTATGCGTGGAACTTTATGCACGCCGTAAACAAATGTCGTAGAAAGTTACATTAGTTGTAGTCGAGACTCAATCACAAAATTGAAATCCTTATTGCTCATGGAATCTCTCATAATGGCGTCGTTTGAGAAATTGTAACTCGAGCCCCTCCACATTCTACCGGCATTAGTAGTAGTACTAGTATTCTCGCTGATTTTAGTTGGTTCCTTGAAGGAATGCTGGCCGTTGATTTTGCTGATAACATCTTTGGATGGGGAAGGAGAGAAGGAGGTAGAGGACAATGAAGGCACGGTGGGAGAGGGACAGTGAAGATGGCAGCGTTGTTTGGGAGGGGGGAAAGGAAAAGTGGTTTTGGGGATAAATGGGAAGGGTGGGTGGATGGGTGGATGGGGATAAATGAAAAGGGGTGGGGAAAAAAGAAAATGGGTGGGGGGAGAGAAAAGGGGTGGGGCGGAGAGGTTAAAAACCAAAAAATAAATAACAGTATAAAAATGTCATTTTTCTTCTTTTTTTTTTTTATTCACCGTGTTTGATTTTATTTTGATTTTGATTTTTATCGTTATCAAATATTTATACTTAAAACAACATATCTATTAACATGAATTCAACGTAACCACTAAAGATTTAAGAAAATAAACATGATAAATAGAGATGTTTTTCAATTTTTCTACACTTTGAAGTGTAAGCCACACATGGATAATGTATATATTGTCCAGTGGGAGTAGGGATGGTGTTAGAAATTCGACTCTACTAATTCTATCAAAATTAGTGGAAGCAATAAATAATTTAACTTGAAAAGAAATAAAATCTAAAAATGGAAAAAGTACGAGAAAGAAGAATGTATGGTGGTTCAACAATTGTGCCTGTCCAGTATAACTTTTTATAATGTCAAGCTGTTGTTGACTAAAGATTAATTGCATACTCAGAATCCGTAAAGCACAAAAAAAATTAAAAAATAATACCAAGATTTCTACCACGATGGCCCAAGTTAGCCTAAACTTCAGCTACATCCCATGAATTTTCACTTAAAGTGGATATGGCTTTGATCGCATTTAGATACTCAGAATCATAGGTTACAACTTTTAATGTGTCCAATATTTATCAATACATAAAACCCTAGATTGAGCACATACACTACACATGCCTCAAGAATCATTCACTCTCAGTGTTCCAATCACTCCAATCTCATAATAAACCACTAACAACTACTGAGATTTCAAATCAAAGAATATACACTCAGCCTTTTGGAGAGAAGACATAAGCGTATCAATCCCAGAGAGAGAATGGGCAAGGATTCTCATAAACCCAATATGAAGATGAGTTAGATATCTCTCTAAATTTCTCCATGCCTAGAATTCTCTTGGCCAAACTCAGCAAACAAGTCAAGTTTTATTTGTTTAATTAATATCACTACAAGGGCTAATTAATAGCGTGTCATCAATGTACCATAACAAATAGACAATTGCATTGTTACCAGATTCATGTTTATAGTACAAACAGTGATCATACCCACTTTTTATATACTTAAAAGACAAAGTATGCCCATCAATGAAATTTTGGGCCCAACCCAATCAATTTTAATTTTGAAAAAAATTCATAAATAAGGTGTTTAGTTTACACCAATTCAAAAATCATGTTTATAGTTTGAAAATTCAAAAATCAGGTTTTTTTTTTTTTTTTTTTTATGAAATAATAAATTATTAAATCAATTTATTATTAAATATTTAATTATAATATAATATAATTAACAC
>CAIGRT010147993.1:0-11231 GCA_903798405.1 Fraxinus platypoda | reverse complement strand
TTAGATTATATAAAAAGAATGGAATTCTCTTGCAGTGGACTCTACCACATACACCGCAGTATAATGGTGTATCTGAATGGAGGAACCGCACTTTATTAGATATGGTCCGATCAATGATGAGCCATGCAAACCTCCCAAAATCGTTTAGGGGTTCATGCACTAATTGTTGTTTCATACACTAAATCGTTTTCCATCTAAATAGGTTAACAAAACTCCATTTGAGTTATGAAAATGAAGAAGGCACAATTTATCTCATATGAAAGTTTGGGGCTATGACGTAATGTGGAGCACACTGAATCGGATAAGTTTGAGACTAAATTCAATAAATGTATATTTGTAGGATATCCAAAAGAGACAATTTGATATCAATTATATAATCTCATAGAAAAGTAGGTGTTCATCTCAAGACATGTCGTATTTCTAGAGAAAGAGTTCATTCTAAGATAGGGTAGTGGGAGCAAATTAGAATTTGAAGAAGTTCATGAATCCACAGATACTATTGACCAATTAGATGAACCTAAGTCTAATTCTATAACTACTAAGGGACAAACTCTTGATCAGGACATAGAGACTCCTGGGGATACTCTAGCTCAGCGTCAATCAAGTAGGACTACTTGACCTCCTAGAATGTACAAATTCATGATTACTGATCAAGTATTATTAATCGAAGATGATNGAGCAAATTGAACTTGAAGAAGTTCGTGAATCCACAGATATTGTTGACCAATTAGATGAACCTGAGTTTGATCCCACACCTGTAGAGGGATAAACCCTTGATCAGGACATAGAAACTCCTGAAGACACTCCAGCTCAGCGTAAGTCAAGTTGGACCATTCGACCTCCTAAAAGGTACGAATTCACGATTATTAATCAAGTATTATTAATCAAGGATGATGAACTTACTAATTACGCAGAAGCAAAGTCAAGTGTTGACTCAAAGAGATGGTAGGAAGCCATGGAATTCGAAATGAACTCAATATATGAAAATAAGGTTTGGACCTTGGTCGACCCTCCTGGATGGAAACATCCATACATATAAAGCAAGGACAGTAGCAAAAGATTACAAATAAAGATAAGGTGTTGACTTTGATGAAACTTTTTCACTTGTAGCCATGCTGAAGTCCATTCGGATTTTGCTTGCAACAGCTGCAAATGGATGTCAAAACTACTTTCCTTAATAGGAACTTGCAAGAGAAATTGTACATGATACAATCCTAAGGTTTTGAATTCAAAGAAGCCACAAGATATGCAAGCTTGGCAAGCCTCTAGGAGCTAGAATCTTCGCTTTCATGAGACAATCAAAATGTTTGATTTTATCAAAAATAAAGATAAATCGGTGTTTACAAGAAGATAAGTGGGAGCGCTGTCGTATTTCTAATATTATATGTAGATGACATATTATTAATGGAAAAGACATTCCAATGCTTCAATCGATAAAATTGTGGTTGTCAAAGATTTATCCATGAAAGACATGGAAGAAGCAACTTATATCTTAGGAATTAAGATCTATAGAGATTGATCTAAAAGATTGCTTGGCTTATCCTAGTGTTTGTACATAGATAAAAGCTTGAGAAGATTTAACATGGAAGAATCTAAGAGAGGATTGCGTCCCAAGTCACATAAGATTTATCTCTCAAAAGATATGTATCCCAAAACACATGATGAGAAAAAACACATGGATAAGATTCTTTATGCATCAGTAATAGGATCTATCATGTATGCGATGCTATGTAGAGACCAGATGTTTCATATGCTCTAAGTGTTACGAGCAGGTTTCAAGCAAACCCTGGTGAGAAACATTGGATAGCAGTTAAGAACATTCTCAAGTACTTAAGTGAGGATTGTGTCCCATGTCACATGGAATTTATCTCTCAAAAGATATGTGTCCTAAAAACATGATGAGAGGAATCGCATGGATAATATTTCTTATGCATCAGCAATAAGATCTGTCATGTATGCAATGCTATGTACAAGATCAGATGTTTTATATGCTCTAAGTGTTACGAGCAAGTTTCAAGCAAACCCTGGTGAGAAACATTAGATAGCAATTAAGAACATTCTCGAGTAATTAAGAAGGACTAACGATGTGTTCTTAATGTATGGAGAAGATAAATTAAGGATTCATGGATATACTAATGCCAGCTTCCAATTGGACAATGATGATAGCAAATCTCAATCTATATATATGTTTACTCTCAACAACGAAACGATTAGTTGGAAAAGTTCCAAACACGAGAAAACTACTGATTCAACAACGAAAGCTGAGCTCATTGCTGCTTTTGAAGCAGAAAAGGAAGTTGTCTCGACTAAGAAGTTCATTAACGGATTTGGAGTTGTTCCTAGCATTGTTGATCTCATACCTCTATACTGTGATAACAATGGAGCCATCGCCCAGTCAAAAGAACCAATGTCTGATCAATGATCCAAATATGTACTAAGACAGTACCATCTCATCTGGGAGATTATACAAAGAAATGACATAAAGATAGAGTAAACTCCCATAGATGATAATATTGCAGATCTATTGACAAAGCTTTTGTCGCAGTATAAGCATGGTCGTCATGTAGACTCTTACGGTATTAAATACATAAGTGATTGAATCTAGTGCAAGTGAGAGTTTTCAAGTATTATGCCCTACATCCAATCGATTTAGGTTGTAAATACTTTTAAAATGTTTAATGCATTAAGTTGGTAAGATCTATTATTTATTTGAAATACTATTCTAATGAATTATATTAAATAATAGTCCTTAGATTTAAGTTTTAATAATTTGTTAATCACAAATAGCTGTGATTGTGAGATACAAATTACAATATGACTAAATCTTAAACCATCTGTGGTTGTAAGTAATAACGAGATATGGATATCGTTATTAGGGATATACCATCACGTGTCGTATTTCTTACTTGTTAACTAGCTAATCTCACAAGTTAAAGTATGGTGAAACTTAAATGAATACATAAATGTTTTGTTATAGAACAAAATATTGGAGACCCGCTGGGAGATTCCACATGGATAACTATTTGAGTGTCAGTGGTTAATCTCTAACGTTCGGTAGTGAATTGATTTTTCGACTTGAGGTCATCACAGTGCCTTATATGAGGGGCATTCATATTTTGGTGATGTTGGATGTTGCTTTGCAAAGGGTTGCTAATACGACATCGTTTGGGTATGTCAAGAATCATATGAACGTTGTGAATGGTCAATATAGGTTTCGTCACTCTTAGATAGTAAGAGATTATGATTTACATTTCATTCAGTTATGTTGATAAAATCCTTGGCCTATGTGTGCTCGTAAGTCAAAAATTTGACTTATATTAACTTAATAGTGGGATAAAAGATATGATCGATAATTGAGATTGACACATATTCATATCTTGTAATTGATTGGATTATACTGACGAAATGATTATAGTTTCATAAATGTACAAGTTTGATTTTGTCATGCCCGTGACATTTTCTGTCACATATATTGCTCTGACACATTATTAGATATTAATCTGGAACGACAGATGTGAATTTATGATAAATTAAAAATTGGTATTTTAATTTATCGATTTTGATTAGATCAAAATTATAATTCATGTCATTAGGTATCATGATTGGGAACCTAATGTGTCACATGCAAAATGAGAACTAGAAGAATGATATTAACCAATTAATTACTCAACAAGTGTTGGGGAATTAATTAATTGAGTTAATAGACCCGAATTAATTAATTGATTAACCAAATTTAATTAATTGAATTAATTAAATATTGGATCAGGTTAAGTTTAAGAGACGGATCAAGCCCACTTAAACTTATATTAATAAGCTATTAGGGTTTCTGAAAAAAATAGGGAACACAATTCATTATCTTGTTCCTCGTGTGGATTTCGATTGGAGGTTGAACAATTGGACAACAATGGATTGCAAAGCGTGATAATTCGTGTTCAAGATAAGCAAAAAAGTTTGCAAAATTCAACAAATATATAATTCATATCACAGTTACTATCTAAATATAAAGAAGATTGTTGGTGGCAGGGGCGGACCCAGCACCCAGCGAGCCTCGGTGGCCGCGCGTGCTGGATCTGCCGGAACAATTTTTTTTGTTAACAATGAATAAACTTTTTAGATAATATACCTGGTAATTTGTTTTAATTTCAAATATTTCTTATAGCTCAGCTGATTAGAGCTCCTATATTTATATAGGAAGTCCTGGTTTCGATTCCTTTCACACCACTTTTATTGTGAAAGATTTTTAATTTTTTAATTTTTACCAAACTTAAATGGGATAAGGAGAGGATATTCGAATCCATGACATTTCCTTAGGATATTGAGAACTTAACCATTGTGACATTCATTGAATTTGTTACTAAACTTACTAGAATAATATATATTACATGTTAGCGGTTTTAATGCAATTCTAAAAATTTGAACTCTTGCTCTTCTTTTGAATTATACAAAATTTGACCTCAATATCATTTGTTGAATATTGCTAATATTTTACAACAAAATTATATATGTTCAGTTTGAACAAAATAATTTTTATATTTAAATTTCAGACCTTATTTGATTCTTTTTTTTTTTTTTTTTCAAAATGCGTTTTTTCTTCTTTCAACCGCACATTTTTCAATAAAATAATATTACATTCAAATTCAAAACTTTCCTTATTTTTAACTACATATTCTCCATCAAATCACTATTCCAAAATGCACTTTTTACAAAAAAAGATGGGCATCAAACGAGGCTCTTAATATTTTATTGCTGACAACGGTCGACGATTCACAGCCACCCGTGCTGACTCAAAATCCTGGGTCCGTCACTGCTTGGTGGGAATTGAAATTATTTTTATTTTCCTCTGTGCATGATTAAGCAAATTCCAAACAATCAATTCTTCCAAAGTTTTCCATTAGACTGCTGAATAAGAGCATGAAAATACTTAAGGCCTCTTAATCTTCTCAACGTTGATGTAACTTCTCTTCCCCAATTTGCAGCCTGGAAGATGAGGAAACTTGATAAAAACTAGCACTTTGCAATCTCAACATTGGTACGGTGGAACAGTATGAGCAAGTGGGAAGTGCAGTTCAGTGGGAGTGAAAGAGAAAGGCCTGTACCATTGCTTGTAAGAGGAAGTTGTGCAGGGGATTCAGTGTGGCAGAGTCATAATTCAACTTCACCTGTCTGGAAAAGGCTAATACTAAGGGTGGAAAGTGTGAGCTACCAAGATTTAGTGGCCTTATACTTTGTGATGAAAGAGGGAGGCCACTTGATCTGTGTGAAGAAGGAAATTTGACAAAGAGGTAACATAATATGACGTGTTTGGTAGGTTCAACTAAGTTCGACAATTGCTTAATTTGGTATCTTTCTTAAATATCAGAAAAATCAACGGACTAACATTTTCTCTATTGGGGAATCCAGGAGGAAAAGGCTGCAGATGTGAGAACCGCACTGAGAGACATACTATGATTGTTTATATGTTCTTGGTTGTTTATTTCTTCCTGCTGGACTAGGGGGTTGCCCTGATTACCACATATGATTTCACATACCACCTCAAAACAAAACAAATGAAGCAACCCAATTATACACTAACAAACTAAAAAATCTTAATTATTCACGGACTCCAATTGGATGAGGTCTATTGATTTAAGCGAAGGCAGGATGTTCAAACTACCTAAATTGTCTTTTCATTTATCTTCAATAATAAGCTAAGTCCGGCCATTTAACCCAAAAAATAGTATGTTTTGATATGATTGTTTATTTTTATGCGAATAATATTATGACATAAAGTCCCAAATGCACTCCGTCACTCTTAGCAGCTTCTGTCAACTCTTTCACCATATCACCAGCCCCATTCCTTCAAAGTGCATGAACATCGCCATTTCTGTGAGTTGGAATGGGAAGAATTGGAATTGGAGGGGGTATTGGATGGGATGAAAGTAAGAATGAAAGTGATGTCTGGGACGTGAAGTGCCGGTACATAATTTCGTTACCTTATTGAAGTATAGAAGAGCATTTAGGCACCACAATCGATTCTTCGCGATTATGTGAAAATTCAAATATATGATCACTATCGAAAGTAATTTCGACATGAGATAAGGTTTATCAAAACTCAAATAAGGAAGAAGAATCAAAACTGTAAATCTTATAATAAAAATTACAGAAGCCAATAAATTTGTAATATTTTCCTTTGACTTGTGGTATATGTATTTGATCCCCATCCGAGATTCGATAATTAGGTACGAACACAAATGACCATTTTGACCTCTAATTATACTTACTAAATTAAGTACCATTTTCTTCAATGGCCTTGTTAACTAATCACGGATGTCAAAATTTAGCTGTCGTAAATACTAAGCTAAGATTTTAATCGTTCAACAGAAAGAACTAAAGTAATCACTCTACCCATTTTGCAAGTCGACGGTTCTCGACACGAATTCATGTATTCTACTCCGTTCATTCTCAAGTTCCCAACTCATCGAGATATTTGACCAATTAAATTGATCTCATCCATTGGTGAATCAAAGAACCATTAAAATCATGAAATGATATACATAATACTGTCAAGAGATTTAGATGAAATACACGGCGATCAAGTGGAATCTAGTTCTTTGCATGATCATGCTACTGAATTAAACTCGACAAGTGATTCGTTCAATACACTACAAGTGTACTAGTGTCACCTTTAACTCATATTATCACGAGTGATCATTGGCATTTTAATTCACATGTTCAATAATAAATAAATAAATAAAATCACAATTTATTTATTATAAATTATTATTTTATCATAACAAAATATATTATATGGGCACACACCCCCAACAAATCTTCCACTTGTCCTAGAGTATATGTGTTTGTTTTGCAATCTCATGTCTTGCAGATGTCCCTCGAAAATCTTAGCCGACAGGATTTTCGTAAACAAGTCTACAAGGTTATCCCAGTAACAATCGTACTCACAATCGCATTTTCTCTACCAACTATCTCTCTTAAGAGATGATATTTTCCGTTCAATGTGTTTATCCCTCTAATGACTATTGGTTCTTTAGTATTTACCACAATCTCACTGCTATCCCAATACAATGTAAAGGGTTGTGCAGATGCAGGCACCACCTCAATGTCCGTTAGAATTTCTAAGTCACACATGCAATTTAGTAGCTTCACAAACAACCAAATACTTAGAATCAATTGTGGAATCAGAAACGCATGATTGCTTGATATTTCTCCAAATAATGGCCCCACCATCAAGTGTAAACAAAGATACTGATGTAGACCTGCTATAGTCTTCATCACTCTGGAAGTCCGAATCATTGTAACCTATAGAAAACAAGACCTGACGAGGAGCACATAATTCCTTGTTCTCTGGAGTTTTAGGGGATTGATCCTTAGAGAGTTATGTTCGATGTTTGAAGGGCAGAATCTTGCATAGCAAAGCTGAAAAATATTTTATCAACATATGAGACTTGGGACAAAGCTATCATCTTGTTCTTTCAATCTCTCAAGATATGAAACCTAAAATATAGCTAGTTTCACTTAGTCCTTCATTTGAAATTGTTGGGCCAACCAAGCTTTCGTAGATGATAATGCTCACATATCATTTCCAATGATTAGAATATCGCCCACATAAAGCACTAGAAAAATTATAATTTTGTCTTGTATCTTTTTATAAATACAGGGCTCATCAAAGTTTTGATTAAAATCATACGTCTTAATCACTTTTTTGAATGTTTTATTCCAAGATCTCGATGTCTACTTCAATTCATAAATAGATCACTACATCCATATCATCTATAACGTCCTTATATGAGGTTAGATCATCAACTTGTACCATAGAGATCGCCAGATTGGACTCTCCACTCAAAAAGTACCTTGAAGGTGAGCTGATTATCATCCGGTTTTGTCTAAAGGGCGATTGATCTTGGACTGTGGCGTCATTTGGAATGTAATATTTTCATCAATGCTGGCAAAATCATTAGGTGACACCATTCCCTCCTCATTTTCTTCAATGCTCTATTGATCTATTGGATCAGATGACAACTCATCTCTCCTACTCAGATTACGTTGTTCAGGCATATTTGACACCATAGGATGTCTGCCTCAGGTTGTGTTCTAGGAATTGATTGGATGGAATTGCTGCCACTCATTTATTCCAATGCGACCTTACTCTTGGACTGGCGATCATTAATATACTTATCCTCTAGGAGGGTTGCATTTGTGCTAACAAAGACCTTCCTACATAGAGGACTATGAAAAATTATCCCTTGGTAACTTTAAGGTATCTCAGAAATACGCACATCTCTAACCTAGACTCCATCTTTTCTGCACTCTCTTTCACCACGTGAGTTGGATCCCCAAATTTTGGATGTGATGCAAGAAAGACTTGAATCCATTCGAAAATTTCAGGAGTCTTGAAAACAGACTTAACTAAGTTAAGAATATATCCAACCGTTTCCAATGTATATCCCAAAATGAGTTTGTGAAACTCTTCATTGACCTAACCATATCTAACAATGTCGTGTTTTTTTTATTTTTGAAATTATATTCTATTGAGGTGTACCAGGCGAATCCAATTAAGAAACAACGCCATTTTTCTATCAAGTTGTCTTTGAATTCTCCCGAGAGGTATTCGCCACCTCGATCAGATTGATGTGTCTTAATACTCTTACTCAAATATTTCTCGACCTTAGTCAAATACTCTTTTGATTTCTCAAAAGTATTTGACTTTCAAGCCTTAGGTAAATGTATTTGAATCTAGAGTAATCATATGTAAAGATTTACTCATAGTTCCCACTCTTAGGTGTATTCATATGTCCACGTGTATCAGAATGAACTACTTCCAATACATCTTTGGCCCTATCTCTTTTGTCAAAAAATGATATCTTGATCATGTTGCCTTTCAAACAAAAGTCACAAACTGACAATGGTTCAATCTTAATCGAGTTGAGAAGACCATCTCTAGTCAATCTTTGTATTTTATTAAGGTTATTTGTCCAAGGCACCATAGATATGTATCACTAGTATGGTACGACTTTTATTCATGGTTTATAGAAGTAACTTTTATTTCATATATGTAATAATTTAAAGTATAAAGACGACTAATCAAATATCTAACCCAAACAGGAACTTTATTTATTAAAATGCTAAGCTTATTAGACACTAATTTTATCGAATAACCTTGTCCTATTAAATCGAAATTAGAAATCAAATTTGTGCTTCACTCGCGAGACATAATAACGGTCTTTAAGAATCAAACGCCTACCACTATTTAAATAAAAACAAAATTCTCCTATGCTCTTGCAAAAACTATTCATTTTGTACCAACGATGATTTTAAACTGGCCTTCATTGAGTTTTCTGCTTTCTTGAAGGACTCACATCAACATGCAGATATGATTAGTGGTTCCAAATTCTACAACTTATAAATTTGTATCACCAAACAAGACTCAGTAACGAAAAAACTTCACTCACACTTTGTTTTCTAGCTGGTGCATCTGGGCAATCTTTCCATCCATAGTGTCCTTTTCGACGCAGTTGGAATACGTGCCTCAAGGCTTTTCATCTACTTTTGGTCTTTAGTTACTCTCATGTTCTTGTTAGATTTCTTTCTCTTCTTTCCAAATCACATGGTCTCAATAGGTCCACCAAGACATTCCTCACGCACGAAATCGAGTTTTTCCACATTGAGCACAAACGTCGAATTACATTTCCAATCTACATAATTTTTCTCTACTAGTTGGTTTTGTTTTAGAATAATGAAAAATTGGTCAAGTGATATTGCCCATAAAAATAACTATCCATAGCATATTAAAAATGAGTAGCGAAAAACAATTTAGCACATGATGCATGAATGCACATATCGATCCATCTAACCTTAACAATGCAATAACTACTTGATCTTTGTGATCCAACAAGCCAATCTATAGGATAGATCATTGTGTCAACCAATGAAGTTGGGACCCTTCTACTAGACAAATCATATCTGACAACAAACGTATTTAAAAGTCTAGTATCATTTTATTTGCTCACCAAAATCATAACCGCAAGCCTCTATAGGAGGTTAGTAGATGATCTCGATCTGAGTGTATAACCTTTATCTTGATCTCTATATATTTGAAAATAATTTCTCCATCTATATGATGATTACAAATTATATTATATCCAGACGATCTTATCATAAATAAATTCATTCAAGCAACTCGAACTATGGGGCACCCCTATAGGGAGTTCGTTGCATTACCGGCACGAGACAAACATGTTACTTTGCTTATAGATTGACTAAAAGAGACTAGGAGTTTTTATTTAAATAAACACTCTCTCCTACTTAATATTTTAAATAATGGATTTTAATTTTAAATAATTACCAACTGTTCACATTGATCAAATTAACATATAGTTCAATTATTACGATTTTTCATCCAAAAAATTTAAAATTAATTAAGGAAAAATCACGGTTCAACGATGTGCGTCATATTCATAATATTAGAAGCGAAATCATAAATAAATTTATATGTCATGATATCAAGAACGATAATATTTCAAAAAATAATTTAAAGCATCCATAAAGTGATAAATTAATAATTATTTGTGACCAAAAAAATGACTCACGAATGAAAATTAAAACTAATTGGATCCAAGCCTAATATTTAATCTAAATTTTCAGACTAAAAAACTTCAGAGATCCAAAGTAGCAATCCAAACAGCAGTAGGACTCCACCACCGTACCTGCAAAAATTAATTAATTCCGAACCCAACTTATCCGGTACAGTCCGTAGAAAAATAAACTCAAATCAAATTCGAACAATCTGCGATGCAAAATGCAACAAGTTGCTACTCGAGCAGCACCTTCAAAATGCTGCCCACTCAGCAACCTACTACTGTTGGCATAAAAAATTACTAATTTCTTTAATTGAAATAATTCTTGAATTCTTCTTCATCGTCTCAGTCTTAACCCATGCATAAGCCTTTTAACAAATACTACATATTTCTTTTCCACAAGTTGCATCTACGGTAAAAATTTCTCAAACATCCGATGTTTGTTTATTTTTTTCGACGCTCTAGATGATTCAATATTTGTAGCATACTATTTCGTAAATTGAAATCGTCAGTACGGAGATCGTGTGATTCCATAATTTAAAAAATATTGATAAGAGAAAAGAGAAATATTTATGGACTATGTGTAATTAATTTTTAAAAGGGTAAATAGCATAGAACGTCCCTACTTTTCAGTGTCATTGTGCAAAACGTCCATACCTT
>CAIGRT010147976.1:0-10813 GCA_903798405.1 Fraxinus platypoda | reverse complement strand
TTAAGAAATAGGAAAAGATTTTGGGTTTACGTGCAGAGTTGGCTCCCGTTTGGCCCTATTATTCTTTCATTATAATGAGAATTTGATTTCGAAATAGTAATTTTTTAAAGAATGTGTGGTTAAAAAAGAAGGAAAAGTTTTTGGGTTTAAAATGAAATATTATTTTATTGGAGAATATGTGGTTGATAAGAAGATAGAGAAAAATGAATTATAATTTAATGAGAAATAATGGGGACAAAACGGGGGCTTAAATATCAGTGAACTGATATTAGTTAAAGTTAGTGTTATTTACTCAGATATAAGCAGTCTGGCCTTTTTTGTTTCATTCTCTTGTTTATTTCGTTGCTTTTATCATTAGGATAAAGATAAAAATAGATATATGATTTAATTATGATTTTAAATTAAAGTTTGATCAAAAGTATATTTAATCAGATTATATTAGAGTAGTTTTGATATTTTGATACAATTATAGTTTGTTACAAGTTTGTTTCCTTTTTAACTTCTTTTTTAGTTTATTTTCTCTATAAATAGGGGGGCTTAGTCAATTTAATAGCCAACCCGATTATATGAAATAAATCGATTTCCTCTTGCCCTCAATTCTTCTCGCTTTTCCCCTCCTTTCTCTTCCGTTTCCCTTTCCCCTTCTCCTATGACTCTTCTATTGCATCCTGCGTCTGTGGGTCTTTATTTTACGATGACAATTTTGTTCATTATTTTCTTATTTAGCTGAATGCAGTTCCTATGTTCTATTATTCTTTGTGGTTAATGCTTGACCAAATCTTTGTTTTGTCCACAGATTACACAAGTCTATGGATTTTATGATGAATGCCTGCGGAAGTGAGTTCATTATGTCCAACCCTGATTTGGCTGCAGAAGTATTTTCATTTACTTGTATTTTCATACCCTATAGTATCTGGTTGATTTAGTAATTGGTTTGAGAAGACTGTTATAATTTGCATCCAACCAAGATTAGTATGTTTCAAATCTCAATAATCTTCTGGATTGAGGTTTTCAGATGATGGTTGGCATCCATTTTACTTAACTGTTTCTGTACAGCTAAACTGAATATTACAGAAGTGCTCAGTTCACCTTTAGATAAGTTGTCATTTCTTGTGAATTCTCATTGAATTGGACATGCCTGGGATTTGCAAGCTAAGTCACAGATTCTGTGAGCCCAAGTGTGCACGAGTTTGTAAGACTGTCACTGTTGAGAACACTCGATATCAAGATCTTGATAACGTCTTTTATAATTTTTATATTATGTGAGTTATATTTTATGTTTATGAATGTAGTTGGAACAGTATATTAAATAAGAAATATAATTGAGTATATTGACAACATGATAGTGAGATGTGTGAAAACTACAGGGAGTGTCACAGAACGATTCATGGGCACATACCTTAAAGTTGCTCATGCAGTGTTAAACGACTGATAAAGAGAACAACCGGTTCTTTTCTAGAGCGTGAGTTTGACTACTTAATGTACAAGTAGGAGTATTATGATCCAGTTACCAGGCAACCAGTGTCACTTGAATTTTGAATTCAGAACTCTAAATCCATTGATTATGTGACATAGGATCAAGTATTCCAAATGCTATTTTATTTCCGTTATCTGCTTTTGTATGACTTGGGTTACAAGTATTCTAAATACTATTCTAACATTGTATGCTTTTTAATCATATACAGCTAGTTAGATGTCTTAATGTGGAATTTTTGCATTTCTCTTTTTCATTTGTGTATTATTGTTAATAAACTCTCCATTTGGTTATAGGTATGGAAATGCTAATGTTTGGAAGACATTCACAGATCTGTTTGACTTTTTCCCACTGACTGCATTGGTTAGTAGAACTCTCTCCCCAGTGTCATCATCTCACAGTGTAGTGATGTCATTGTTTTGGAAAGGTTCTTTTCCTGTACCCCTGATGAGGTTCTTTTCCTGTACCCCTGATGACTTGGGTCAAAAGTCGATCCTGGAAAATTTCCTTGTGTTTAAGCCAATTACAGCATATAGAATTGAGAAAGGAAAAAAAGTTTAAGTACTCAAATTGTCCTCTTGAGTATAACATATGCAACGGAGCAAATTAAATTTTGTTTGAATAACTTGAAATTTCATACTTGAACGTCTTTGGCTTCCACATATCCAATTTTGTTGCTGCACCAATAATTTAATGGAATCATAATGCTGCCTTGGACTGATCTAAGGAAATTCTCACGTTACCCCCTGTCCAGGAATTTGTTGGATTTACTTCAGACCGTTATGTGCACACAGAAACTGCAAATGAGAAACGAAACTCGGTGTATTAGATGCATATGTTGCTTTATCATTTTTGCACTTCCATGTGGTTCTGAAAGATTTGAATATTAGATTCCATGCTTATTTTCTTTTAAAGCTTCTTAATTTCCACTTGGCAATTAATTTGCGTGAGGCTGAGCTTTTGAGTTGGTGGGATGAACTTCACATCAGCTTTAGATGTTTATAATGACTAGCAGTCGATTGGCATTGACTTAACATGTATATCTAACATTCCTTTGGTCAAATATATGGGAAGGATATTCTTGTTAAAAGTAATTTCTTACCTTTTTATCTTAGTTTTTTCAATCTGAGGCATGATGGTCTTTATAGTTGCTATACATTGCTGCCAGTATTTCCGAAACTCAAATTGGTTGAGTAATATTATTTTATTGAGCTTGCAAGTTGATTCTGATTTAGTGATCTTTATGTAGGTTGAATCAGAAATATTTTGTCTGCATGGTGGATTGTCCCCGTCTGTCGAAACTCTTGATAATATAAGAAACTTTGATCGTGTTCAAGAAGTTCCACATGAAGGTCCGATGTGTGATCTGTTGTGGTCTGATCCAGATGATCGTTGCGGTTGGGGCATCTCCCCTCGTGGTGCTGGATACACTTTTGGCCAGGTAGTGTCATCTATATATTGAAGGTTCATTCTCATGTCTTCTTTCACCTGATTAATTATATTTTCCTCTGCACCATACTATAGGACATTTCGGAGCAATTCAATCATACCAACAACTTAAAGCTAATTGCTAGAGCTCATCAGCTCGTTATGGAGGGATACAACTGGGCCCATGTAATTATTCCAATTCAGTAATGTGTAGACCGTGTATTAACTCCGTTATTGTTACTAAAAGTGGCTATCCTTAATTGATTTGACCTTATACCACAGGAACAAAAGGTTGTCACTATCTTTAGCGCACCAAATTATTGTTATCGTTGTGGAAATATGGCATCCATTTTGGAAGTTGATGACTGCAGGGAGCATACGTTTATCCAGGTCACCCCCTCTATATATATGTGCGCGTGTATGTAGAATCTGGGGTGTAACGAATTATTAGTTCTCGAGTACTGATGCTTTTTTATTTTGCTGTTGCAGTTTGAGCCAGCTCCACGGAGAGGGGAACCTGATATAACTCGGAGAACACCTGATTATTTCTTGTAGAGCTGATAGTTACTGACTTGATGTTTGCGTGATGGATAGTTGGAGTTGTTTACATGTCCTTTGCTGAGATTTGAGCTTCTCAACTTACTAGCCCTTTTGAAGGTGGAAAAAGGCATGTAAAATGCTAGATAAGGTTCGTCTGTCCAAATTATATACTATGTTAGGCTGGTCCCTGGAAGTGGGGTTAGTCATGCTTTCTTGTATCATTTCAAATAATTTTTTTGATGTTATGTTTTTCTTTTAGTTTAGTTTAGTTTAGTTTTTTTTTTTTTGGTTCTTCACTTTCTTAATTACTCAAATGATTTGGAGAAAGGTGTTCTCTAGAAGTAATGAAGAATTTAATTCAGTTGCTTGCTCTAAAGCTTACTCTTCTCAATTTGAACTGAAGCATACCGCAATCTTTCTTATCAATGTACAATATTTTGTTTGCCGTCTTTGCTTGATAATTTAGTATCCATGCTTTCCCAGAAATGCATCGTTTGTGTATGTTTCCACTTGCAGGCAAAATGTAAGTGTTGACTTATGGTATATTCAACCCATATACGTGCTTCTTGACTCTGTTATTATCTGAAATGTTGGGCAAGTGAATACCCAGCTGCAACCTGCTGTTTCAAGCTTTTCGGCTGATTCTGATCATCCAACTTTGTTGCATTTCTTTTTTCATCGAAAATTGCTTCTTCCTACAACGAATGTACTTTTGATGCGAATCTTCTTTTGGCATTTACACGGCAACGGATAGTGTTGCACATAGCGGAGTAGATTTTGATTTTTGTTTCTTCATTAATCATGTTCAATCTAACATGCTGTCAATAACTTTCTTGTTATTCTTGACGTCGTGCTGCTGTAGTTGGATTTGTTTTTTACACACTGCATTGTGCTAGAGTGAAGTTACCGAATATGATTATTATGTGATTGTGTAATGATCAATGGAAGAATACATCAACAAATGGAACGTGTATCTCAAGAAGCATAATTCATACTGAGAAACTAAGCCTAAAGCTAAGTACTATTAAGACAACACCAATCGCCGAGTATAAAAGCTCGTGTTGAGCCTAACCAAAGATTTCAAGGTGAGCTGGACACTCGATTCAATAGGAATTTGTCTAGCATGTGAAGAAAGGTAGTGCCCACAAGGAAACAGGACATGTTAAAAGCTTGTTGTAGTGTAGTACCCATAAGCAATCTAGAAACTTTTTAAGTCGATGCAATACTAACCATAATTGAAGGGGTAAAAAGTTGTGTCAAGGATTTTGTTCAAACTAGACTCTCATTTCATTGAGGTTGTGTGAACTAATACTCAATAATAATAAAAAAAGGGTTAAAAATTCCGAAGTTACAAGGAAAATAAAAAATACGAAGGACAAGAAGTCTAGGCCAAATGGCTTGTTCAAGGCTTTACATATTCTTGTCCTATAGAGCATGGCTCAACATGTTAATAGAATGTTGACATTCAAATCTGAATTGATCTAGCAGTCCACTGATTCTCCCCACTCCTTCAATTGTAAGCCACCTCCTATGCACGAACACACTGCTAGACGCGAATGATAGCTTGTCTTGATGGTGGGATTGCCACCATTGGCCCTCCTACGGTCAACTAAGTTACAGAAAAAATGTCTTAAAAAGTTAAAATTTACAAGACTCAAAGGAGATGAAGTGAAATAATAAGCGTGGCTACAATCTTTTTCATACATTTTTTTCTCATTAGGAAGTGTGAGCTATTTGTAGGTATGTATGAGATGAGGGCGTTGCTTTCTTTTTCCTTTTGTTGGACACTTGTCTTGATGTTAGTGGCGAGGATTCCCTTCTAGAATTTCCTCTCAACAAGTAACATCGTTTCATCGGAGGATTTCCTACCATTCGTGTCTATGATGTTTTAATTATTTATTTCTACGGGCCAGTCTATAGTGCTAATCACTAGTACTTATCATTATGCGCAATCAATTGAAGTATTTGAAGAGGAGTTGCATAAGTTTTTGTTTTTTGAAATTTCTAGTCGTTACTTGATTAAGAGAAAAGATCGTCCTCTTGGTCAGATCATATTATTGGGGATGATTTAAAGATTCAATTGTCATCCTGCAATCGATTTTGTTATTTGGCCAGGAGTCGAGTTCTCCCAGTTGTGAAGAATTGCTGGAGAGAGAAAAAAAAAGATAGAGTTTAGATATGATTTTAAAATATAATATAATTTAAATAATGTTTATTTAAATTATTTTCAATATTTTAATAAAATTCTAATATAGTAGAAGTTGGTTTAATGTTTTAGCTTCTTCTTAGGTTTCTTTGCTTTAATTTCTTCTCTTTTTTTGATCCACTTTCTTTTCTTGTTCGTTGTCAAATTATTATATTCTTGCTCCACCGTCTCTTTATGACTGCAGTGGGCCAATGAATGATTTTTATGGACTTGAATAACTGTACACTTCAACCGGGCAAACTTGGTTTCACTTTTATTAACTTCATCGCAAGATAAGACATAATCATGCTTTCTTTTTTGTTAAATGACAAAATGAGGAACATAATATATAATTTAATGTAGTTGTGAATTTCTGAGTTATTTATCTCACCCTCTCTCGAGGTTTTAATTTCTGAAAATATTTGTGATGTTGCTAAATTAACTCTGCCTATCTTTACATTGAAAGAAACAATTTGCAGAAGTTCTTGAAGAAAAGAGTAAGTAGAACATTTTTAAATTTTACTACTGTGAGTCCTGTAAAGTGGATACTCGTAAGAATCAACTGGTTATGTAGTAGCCAGAAAGTGAATCCCTATTTTGGGATTCCTTGGAAGATGGCCTTTGCGATTTCGTCTGGACAATAGAAGCAGAAAATGCAGGATTTGCACCCTTGGCTAAGGCTTTCATTCCCTTGCAGTATTTCATATGGGAAAGTAGTTTCTCTGGCTTGAATGACTTCCCGCATTGCCTGTGATCAATTCGAACAAAAATATAGTTTGATTCGTCAGACGAGATAATTAAACATGGTGTAACGGTTTAATATTTTGTAAAATGAAGTGAAAAATAGAAAACGATGTGTGAATAATCAACTTACGAGCAATTTGGCCCTCTGATTTGCTTGTAAGCAGTTGAGTGTGTCCTTTGGTTTCTTGAATCCTTCTCCCCATCGCAGCTCTTTCTGGCACAGAACCGGAGAGGAAAATAAGTTGAAAATAAGTTTGTTTCTTTTTAAAATAACTCCTACTTACCTTATTAAATAACATTTTTACTAATAAGTGAGAGTAATCTAGAAATATATGTTTGAAAAAGTTACTTTCAAGATAAGCAAAACATACGGTAACTTCTTTGATGAAGTGAACAAACCCTCTAAATCACACTGGAAAATATAAAAACTGTTTAAATAAAATATTTGTATTAAAAATAATATAATATCAATAAATATTAGCTAATATAGTCGTTAAAAAAAACCTAATGAAAAAAATGTAATAATCATGATAATAAAAGTGATCTATAATTTGGGACAAACGATAAAGGCAAGTAAGTTTACGATTTGGAGGGAGTATTAGAATATTTCAGTCATGAAACAGTTTAGCTCTACTTATAAGTAATTTATTAATAAGTTTTTAAAATTAAGCCAGACTTGACATGATTAAGGATGAGACATATATGAGACGTTTGTATGTTGTTCTCTTCGGTTAAACTTATAAACATGTTTAAGGTAAGGTAAATTACCTGCCACTCCGTTGTTGTTGATTCCATGAAGTCCCAAAGATCGTCTGAGAGCCTCCTAGTTTATCCCTTTTGCAAATTTCTGCCGAATGAACATCATTCTGATCACAAGAACACATATTCAAGAAAGGTTTATTCTTTCGATTGATCGTCACTACTGCTGAATCATTAGTATCCACAGCACCACATGAAATCAAATTCTTGAATATGTGGGATGCACCATTAGAATAACTCTTGTTCTTTGTGAATGAAGGCTCTGATGAAGCTTGTGTAGTGTTTTTCTCCATTGTAACTTTGTTGTTCATCTTCTTCTTGTCCTTATTTGATGGAGTTGAGTTCAAAGAAGGCATAGGATTCTCATTTCTTACTTCTGTGCTGGGAAGTTTTGGTTCTTGATAATTCGTACCATGCATATTTTCTTGTTCGACAGTGTCTGAATTCTTCTCTGGTTCTGTTTCTGTTTCTGAATCGAGGTCGAGGTCGAGTTCTCCAGAATCAGTGATAAATGTGGATGTCTCGGAGCCAAAATTTGGCGATTCTTCTTCAATTTCTGATGGTGTTTTTGTTGAGACATCCATTGATTTTTTTGAATGAATTTGAATGGAAGAGGGCTTGTGGCCTTTAATTTCTTCAAGGGATAACGGCTCTTCTTGCATTGGAACTTTCTTTTGAGTGTATGAAAGGTCTGTCAAATAAATATTAAAAAAAAAAAAGAATAAGAAGGAAAGAAAATTCTTTAGCGATATGGTTTTAATTTATTGATCTTTAACTAAAATAGATTTGACTTATCAATTACTGAAGTAATTAAATTGATTTTCTTTCTGAAAATGTTAAAATAAAACTAAACTGATATTTGATATAATTTACCTTTATTAAAAGTGGGAGAGGAAATCTCTGATCCTTTGAGGACATATTCATTGTCCGAAATTGGAGTAATGAGATCATCATCCAGCAAATCTTGCCAAATACAACCTGTCCTATACTTCCTGCACCAAAAAAAAAAAAAGAAAAAAAAAAGGGGTAACGACGAAAATCGATTTGAAACTTAAATGTTCGAAGACTAAACGATGAAATTAAGAAATGTCGAAGTAGCCAACAATCATTGTCCAATAGTAACAAATAGTGCCTCCATATCCCGATCCAACCTGTCGGAATAGAATCCAGTGGAAAAAATTGTTGTGAAGTAAAAAACTAGTTTTCTGGTTGAATTAGAATTACTCTAAGCCCTTGTTTGATCTTCATTATTTTTAAAATATATTTTCTTCTCTTTTATTTTTAACTATACATTTTTAATAAAATAATATTACATGCAAATTCAAAACTTTTCCTTATTTTTTAACTTTACATTATCGATCAAATTACTATTCCAAAATACATTTTTGTCAAAAAAAAAAATGGGGCTAAAATAATATGAATGCATTTTCTAGTGTGTAAAATGTACAAACCTCTTGTATGACCAAGCAAATGATTCGGGCATGTCCTTTCCTCGCAATTCTGCCAACCATTTCTTTATATCTATTTTTACGATTTAGGTATCAAAATATACACGTCAAATAAACATATGAATATCTAAGCAAATTAATGCATATACAATAAAGTATTGACGCATGGATCAATGTACTAACCTCGTAACCGAATGCCATTACTCGAGAGGTGATGGACTCGAATGAGATGAGGGTGTTCAACGCCACCACCGCTTCGACTAAGGAAGTAGACAATGTGAAGTCGCCTTACTTCTGCAGTACTCCCTCGCGTCTTCATTAATCTTCTGCAGAAATGGTAGCAAGAAGAAAACGAAGATATTCTTTTTAGACAAATTTTCGAATTGTTCAAACGAGACAAAAATCTTAGCAAATGAAATTTCTATTTCTCTGCCGGCCGCGGCCTGATGTTGAAAAGTAAAATGGGATGGTGTTTAATCAAACTTTTACAATAAAAAATACGTCAGAATGTGCAGGCCTAATGGAAACTATATTGTTTAGACAAGATTGTGAAATGGTCACACTAATCAAAATGATCATTGGATAAAGAGATTTACCTTAAATTATATTGTCTTTGCAACAGAGAGAGAGAGAGAGAGAGAGAGAGAGAGAGAGAACTGCAATTTTGAAGTAGAGCAAGTCTGTAGCTAAACAAGAAGTCCCGCATCTTCTGAAAATTTTATGGTTATGTAAGTTTGGCAGCTTTTGACCAGGCTTTTAATCTCCCCAAAGATTTTTTCTTTTGCATTCATCATTTTAGAATGATCCACTCTTTTCATTGTGTAATTGATGTATTAATAATTAGGATTCTGATTATTGGACTGTTGTAGTCAAGTGGGAAAGTTTCTTTGTCTAAAGCACAAAAATTATTGGACAAAAATGTAACCTTCATTGAGGTCAACTTAATGCTATGTAGTCCATCTGGTGTTTTAACATTAGTCTATGTGGTACTACATGTACGTTTAATTATACGTATTCCCATAATACTATATTTAATTGAACTTATCGTTTAATGTCATGTACATTTAGTGCCACATAAATGGATGGTCGTAACACCGGTTGAGCTACATAGCATTAATATTGTCCAAAAGGTCGGGTTCCTAGGTCGACATTGGTTGAGGTCGACCGCTCAAAAGAGGTTTGTTAGCCTTATAATATTATGCAATTATTGTACAATATTTAGTTTCCTTCTTTTATATAGGTTTTCTTTTCTTGTAATATATAAACTTGTATATTTCATTCAAAAACCTAATTCTTTGACGGCTCAATACATTATTGATTTGTCCTCTCTTTTTTTCTTTCTTTCTTCTTCTTCTTCTTCTTCTTCTTCTTCTTCTCTTCTCTTTTCTTCTATTTGAATTGATTCACTATATTGGTTCAAGGTAGTTCATGTTGTTAACATGGTATTAGAGCCTATAGTTGAGTCAAAATTGTGAAATTTCTGATTGTAATACGCTGGAAATCCAAACAGAAACCAAGAAGAAAAGAAAACAAAAATGAAACCTATATAAAAGAAGGAAATAATGCACAGTACATGTATAACCAAAGTAATACTACCAAAATATCAGAAATTTACCAAGGAACAAACTGCCTTTTGAAATCACCTCGAAAATCGATCGCATGCGCTCTCACGCGCCTCAAATGTCAATGCGCGTGGGGCTCACGCGCCACTGTCCGATGACATGACCCTGACGGGAAGATACGTTTCGACACAGTTTTCTTCTATTGCTTGTCATGTGTAGGATCCTTGATCTCAGAAGCTGATTGGGATATGCCGTAGACAAGGAGGGTTATATGTTCTGGACAATCTGAGACCACCACACGTTGCAGCCTCTGGTGTTGACTTGTCATCTTTCTATTTGAATTCATTGTCTTCTAGTTTATATTTGTGACATTCTCATATTGGACATGTTTCCGCTAGTCTTTTAAAATTTCTAGTTTCCAAGAGTCAATTGGAAGATTTGCAAACTCATGAAATTTCTGATTGTAGTGGTTGTAAATTAGCTAAATTTTCTTCTTTATCTTTTCCTCGAAGTGTTTCTCATTCTATTGCACGATTTGATATTGTTTACTCTGATGAATGGGGGCATGCTCCTATTATTACAATAGGAGGGTCTAGATATTATGTATCTTTTATTGATGATTCTAGTCGTTATTGTTGGATTTATCTTATGAAACGACGATCTGACTTTCTTT
>CAIGRT010147940.1:0-29453 GCA_903798405.1 Fraxinus platypoda | reverse complement strand
GTCCATTAATGTTTAGTCCCTGTTTGATCCACATTATTTTTTTCATTCTCATTGTTCTACTCATTTTCAACCACACATTTTTCAATAAAATAATATTTTTCATCACATCAATAATTTTTCCTTCTTTTTGAACCACACATTCTCCATCAATCTACTATTTCAAAATACATTCTTCCAAAATAATATCCACCAAACACACTCTAAGATGGATTTAGTGATTATAATTTTTTTTTTAAACATAACTTCAAGTAATTTTCTCTCTTTTAGGAGTAATTTAAAACCATTATATTAATTGCCCAAAATCCTTCGTATCGAAAACAAAGCTTTACAAGTATTGTGCATTGTCCAAACCTTCTAACCCTAATCTTCCGCCTCAAAGTTGATGTCTATATATATACCTATCTGTGCTAATTTACTATTCTCGCAGGAAAATTGGGAGCGCTTTAATGGCGTTGGATGTGGAGGCAANGCCCAAAATCCTTCGTATCGAAAACAAAGCTTTACAAGTATTGTGCATTGTCCAAACCTTCTAACCCTAATCTTCCGCCTCAAAGTTGATGTCTATATATATACCTATCTGTGCTAATTTACTATTCTCGCAGGAAAATTGGGAGCGCTTTAATGGCGTTGGATGTGGAGGCAAAGGGAGAGAACGGCTGCCGGAAGCATTTCGGTTGGGAGCATTAGGAAATGAAAAAATTCATTTCCTGAAATTCCTTTCATTTCCTATTCCTCCCATACCGAAGGTTTTCGGTCTTTCCTCCCCTTTCCTTCTGTCTGTGTTAGCGTTTATATTCACACCGATCGATGAATCTCCCAGTCTCCTTCGCATCTATCCGATCTGATCCTCTCTTTTTTTCCCCCTTATAAATGTTTGATTTTTTTTTTTCGTTTATTATTTCTGGATCTGATTTAACTTCGTCCCAATTATATAAATACAGATCGTTTGATGTATATAACAGGGTTCAATTTTTTTGCGAACTAGCCATCTCCAAGGATTGAAGGTATATGGATCTGGATTAAGGCATGGACTTGACGGCCATCATCGAAGTAGTCGAAACAGTCTGATATCCCGAATACAAAATTGTGATAATTAAATCAATCATCTCTTCATCATTCAGCTTACGTTTATTCTTTTTGCATATTGTTTCAACTTTATAGATTATTTTGATTTTTTTGTTAAATTAATGGAATATATTGTAATTAATGCAATGGAGAATGAAAAGGTTGTTTGAAAAGTTTCGTCCTGTAAATTTTAATAGCACCACTAAATAACAATTAAATATGATAAAAGCAGTATGAAAGATTTGTACATTAAATAAATAAATTCTCAGAAATATAGAATAATTAATTAATCGTAGCTTCAAATTCGTATGAAACTTTTACTTCTCTTAAAAGCATTGTATACATTTTCATCGTGTGTTCTCACTTTATTCTCTTGAAAATGGATACATGATCGATTCGTTCTTCTGTGTCTGATGGATAAATGTCCACGAAAAAGGTGCCCTACGCTCATCATTTATGATCCACGTTTCAAGGTCACTTTTAATCTCCCTATTGGGATGATCCGGTCTAGAGGTTGTCCAGTCATCTCGGTGAGGAATTTTGCTACGCCACCAGCTGGCCTTACACTATGAGCACTGCTATAGCGAAGTCGAATATGATTGACTGCATTAATCTTGATAGCGGTGCCACACAATTTAAAGAACCTAATGGAGTGAGTCATACATAAATAAAATTGAGAAGTGGAGAAAACGCAAATTCAAGAGAAACTGTAATGGGCTTCATTTATCAAATTGTTTCTGTTCGCATTTCATTGTAATAAATATTACGGATTCAAAAAATTGTTTACTATATGATTTCAGTTGGATTGCTCCTGGGATGGTAACATAGACAGGAGTTGAAATTCAATGTTCCAAGATTCCTAAACCATTTTCAATGGTACATCAAAGTTGGTGTAATAATTGGAGATTCTCTAAACGCATGCAAAATGAAATGTCACCAAAAACAGCAGAGTAATTGCCAGGATAAGCAAGGAGAAGTCTTGGCGCGAACATGCATTTGGTAGATATGGATATGGATATGAATCTGGAGGCGAGAAGACACAATAATCGCCGTTGAAATAGATTCTTCGGGAAAGGCCCAACCATTCTCGAAAGTGTATCCTTGCGAAATAGAAGCTCTGACTGCACTTTCCTAGAGGGCCAGCTTGCACGAGCACATCGTTATAAAATTTGAGACCTCATAGCATTGCAGTATCCTCTGTTTGACACACGAACTATAAGCAGGAGTCAATGGCTAGTAATTAAAGCTGAACATCTGTGTCAGATTGTCGAAGTTGGGGTGTCAGACAACCAAGTTCCACTGGGTGTAATTCATCCGGTAATTGTACTTTGTTATTGTAACCTTAACCCGCCAATAGTCCTCGTAGTTTAACTTCACGTGCTGCTGGACACGAATGGGGCACATGTGACTGGAGCACTGGACTAGAGGTGCGTAGTTATTCTCCTCATTGTCCGATGAAACAACGGAAGCTAGATGGGCACGTCGGGACTGCTACCAGGGGCAGAGGCATAAGCATCACAGAATAATAGACATGATTAGAAAACAGATTATGAGAAAGATCAAAGAAACATAAAGAACACTAGCAGTTTGGTGGACAGTACAATAAATAAGATTTTAACTTCTTTTTTATATTTAGCTTGTGTCTGGGAGCCATTTTTTATTTAATTTGTAAAGAAATTCATTCCGTTATACATAGTGCATGTTAGTGCACTGCGCCACAGTTATTGACCGAAATAAGTGGAATAACATTTTAGCCACTTTACCATTCAATTCACTCCTCTTTAGAAAATGGCAGTTTTGGAAATAAGCTCACGTGGAGTCAATAATTACTACACAAATGGAATCCACCTATCCTTACAACGGTCAAAAAATGGATTAAAATATGGACAAAATGACTCCCAGACGCGATTAATATTTTCCGATCATGTCAAGTACTTTGCATCAAATATGAACTTACTCCACACAACTTCCTGGCTGAGTGAGTACAAGTTGGGCATTGATCGTGTCATTGTAGAAGGACGACATAGACCACATCGTGCCAGAAACTGTGAATATGTGCACGTAAGGTTCCATGTCACTGCAACACTAGAAGCATGAGAAAGAATCCAAATAATCTTGATGGGGAAAAAAATACAAAAAACATCGAGTAAACACAGCCAAGTTTTGGCATCCTGTGCTATAGTGATCATACAGAGGCGGCGGCAAATAAATAAATTTGTACAATTTTCCATATCATCTATTGCATGGCAACTCATTTGACTCATTCAGAACAACCTAAAGTCTTCAATCCATATCTAAAAAATCGAAAAATATAAACACGTATATCTGAATTAATAGGAATACCATAATCGTATTGAATAACTTACTCATTGCTTGTGTCACTCTCCTCCGTCTTACGAGAGAAACCTGGTCGAATTCCCCACTTTTGCAGGTCCACAAGTATAACCCAGTCCAAAAGTTCTTAGGCCCTCTTAACGGTTTTGTTGGTGGTTCCAGCAGAACCAATACAAAGTTGGAAAGAGCTTGCAGCATTGGTAGGATCTTGCATCCATGAATTTATAACTCCACCTTTGCAACAATTTGCAATCTGTTGATTGTAAGGAGTTCCGGGCAATAAGTCGACAACTATTGGATCTTTTTTACAGCAATGTGGAATGCCAGTTCCTTTAAACCTCGAATAATCTCCTTGCTCCAATGTTTGACCACCCATCACGATCCATATCACCTCCTTCTTTGCCCAAGTCCATCCCAAACTCCAACCTGGCACTTGAATATGACGATATTCTTGGAAGTCGAAAATTGTTACAACAGCGTATCGGTTTTTAGTATAGAAATGAATCAAACAATGAACAGAAAGCAAAGAGGAAAATTAATATGGAACAAATAAAGACAGTTCAGAGTTTACTATAATACTCACATCATAGCCGTCCGCAGTCCAGATAATATCCCATTTAGTTGTGATATTCCCATTGGGATCAAGCATATCATAAGCCTCTGGCAAGCAAGGAAAATACACAAAATCGTATCAAAATTCTTTGTTCTTCTACCAATAAAGTCATACTGCAGAATATTTAGCAGATGCATAGATTCTACAAAGTAAATAAAAGTCCCAAATTACATATAAAACCCCAACAATAAGGAAATATTAAAACTTATTCGTTCAATAGGAAACTAGATTATGGTAGAAGAACACTATCTGATTATTTGAATTTTCTTTAGCAAGAAGCAGTTTAACCAAAGGTTAGTGTTCTTTCAATTCATATATCTTAGACTCCTCATTCGTATCAAGAATCAAAACCCATTTCAAGAAACACCAAATAAGGGGCTTAATTTCAGATTGCTAACTCTAATCAATCAAAACAAGCATACAATCACTCAATGACATAAACTTATAAAAAATAAAACCCGACCATTTCTTCATTTCGCATGGTAAAACCCCAATTCAAATTCAATTAGGAACCCAAATTTTTTTTTAGATATTAAGGATTATTGAAACCCACAAGTAAGAAAATCTTCAATAAACAGTTAAGCTAACGGTGGCAATGGGCCGGACCGGCTCGGCCCATCTACCCTTTGACAAGCCGAGCCGAGCTCAAAGTTCGGCTCGTGCTCAAGGGCCGATCACGAGCTCGAGTTTTTTTTATTATTATTTAATTTTTTGTTTACATTTTTTACGAGCTCACGAGCCGGTGTATGGGCACAGCCCAAGAGCAGTTCGTGAGCTTGACGAGCCGACCCTTGTTCGGCTCGCCAGGTGAACCCCCGGTTTGACTCGCATGGATCGAGCTTTGACGAGACCATTTCTTCATTTTGCATGGTAAAACCCCAGGTCAATTCAATTAGGAATCCAAAAAAAAATTTAGCCGTTAAGGATTATTGAAACCCACAAGTAAGAAAATCTGCAGCAAAGAAAATGAAACAGTTAAGCTAATGGTGGCAATGGGTCGAGCCCTTGAGCTCAGCCCATGACGAGCCGAGCTCAAGCTTGTTCGAGCATGAGCCGAGAGCTGGGCTCGGCCCACAAGCTCGTGAGCTCACGAGCCGAGCCAAGCCCACGAGCTCGAGTTTTTTTTTTTTTTTTTTACTTTTTTGTTCACATTTTTACGAGTCCATGAGCTGTTCGCGAGCTCACCGGATGAACCCCCAGCTCAGGCTCATCCCTAAACGAGCCCGAGCCACCCATGGGTTGAAAAGTCGACGAGCCAACGAGCTACTCAACCCTTTTGCCACCCCTACGTTAAGCATAACAATTGAAATGATTTTATTTGAAAAACGTGTGATTAAAATTAAAAAAGAGAAATTTTTTTAAAAATTTAATGGGAGCCAAACAAGGGCTTAGTATGCTCGAGACTTAACTTGATGTAACTTATAATTATAATGGATGTCAGTTGATGTGTCATCTATTTTGCATACTCTAATGTATTCAAGAAGTAAGACCTTGTTTGATCTCCATTTTTTTCAAAATACAATTTTTCTTTCTTCTTTTCAGTCACACATTTTTCAATAAAATAATATTACACACAATTCAAAAACTTTTCATCTAATTATAATCACACATTCTCAATCAATCTACTATTTCAAAATGCATTTAACCACAAAAAAAAAAAAAAAAAAAGGTTCAAACAAGCCCGAAAGTGAGTGACTTATAATTATAATGGATGTCAATTAAGTTGTGACCTATTTTACGTATTCGACNAAAAAAAAAAAAAAAAAAAAGGCTCAAACAAGCCCGAAAGTGAGTGACTTATAATTATAATGGATGTCAATTAAGTTGTGACCTATTTTACGTATTCGACTGTACTCAATTCTTGATTTATAATTATAATGAATGTTATTTAAGCCCTTATTTGGTCTCCGTTATTTTCAAAATACATTTTTTCCTCTTTTATTTTCAACCACACATTTTTCAATAAGATAATATTAGACGTAAATTCAAAAAATTTCCTTATTTTTTAACTACATATTCTCTATCAAAATACTATTTCAAGAATGCATTCTTTCCAAAAAAAAATGGGGCTCAAACATACCCTAAAGTGTGACCTATTTACGTGTCATTCGTGTTTATCATGGATGTCAACTAGTGATATGTTTTTGACAATGAAGAATTTAACAAAAAAATCTCTGATAAAATGGACTAAACCAACTAAAAATCGGTGCAAATTTTCAAATACAAAACCCAAAGCAAAGCACTGCAGACAATAATTTAACTAGGTTCTCTTACAAAAATTAAATACTAGTTATGCCAACCATCTAAATTTTTGGGGGTAATTAGAATATGATTGGCATTAAATTTTTATAAATATGAGAATGACTGCCCAACTGTGGCCTTTCATTTACCAATCAAAAATTGACTAGTGTCCAATTTGTAAAAATTCGGTCAAACTCTCCATGCACGTCTAGCATCACTCTGAGCTCAAATATTATTGAAAGACACGTTGTGTTAATTGTTTCAAATTGGACCTTTTCGTCAAAGTATGATTTGAATAAGATTTCTCAGTATTTGATACTAAGCTCTTGTTTGACATAAATTTTAATATAAATTTGAGGAAATTGCACCTCATGTCACTTTTTGGATTATCATTTTAAAAAATGTTACATTTTAATAATCTTTGTAAGAATGTCACTTTTGGACTTTTTTATTCCTTATGAGACCCATTTGTCGAAATAAATTGTCATTCTTGACAGTTATGCTCTGCAATTCTTGATAGTTAGTTATTGTTTCTCTACAGTTATGATACAATACAAACTTGTTTTAACTGTTCTTCTACGTGTGTTACGAATCAAATGTATTACATATCATCATCTGGCCTTTGGTATTTGTTCATGTTACTAATTTTTGCATAAATGGACAAACTATGATGCCATCAGATGAGTTCCTGAAGGGCACATCAACTCCATATGTATTACATATCAGCTAATATATGTATTACATATCATCATCTGCTTCAAACTGTACTCCATACACTAGGAGTGGTGGAAAGAGAGGAAAAATATGAAATAATTGAAATTTGTTGATATGGAAAACATTGTCATCCCTTTTTGAATGGTTGAAAATAATGGAACTTTACAGGTTATGAAACTCAAGTATCTAAGCTTTGTACTTTGATGTTGGAAAACATTGTATAACTTATTTTCTTATATGTGTAATTTATTTTGTAGTTTGCAAAAATATAGTTGTGCAGTCAGTTGTGTAGCTTGATTGTGTAACTGTTAGTAAATGTATATTATAATCACAGTCAAGTTTAGGTATATTCAGCCAAGTACAAAAAATTACATGGACTTCCAATTTTTTTAAAATTTATCGATTATCGTGTATGATATAATGACCATCTCTGACTTAAAATGGTGAAAGACTGCAGGATATGAGAATACAATGAATAAATTTGAATGAGATTAGTGATTCATACACATTAATCGATCGTCCTGCCATGGTTACCATATCTACGTAGTACTATATACTTGTTGTATTGTCTAGTTTGGTACCAATCGTTATACCCGATTATTTTGTCTCGTGTAAAACATACCAACGTACAACTGTCGAGAATTCGATCGCGTATCTGTCGAGGCCAACAGTTTAACAAATGTTATGTTTTGCAAAATTGTAAAGTTGTGTTCGTAATCGATCTAAAGATACAACTGTAATAACAGTAAAATAATAATACAACATAAACAACCAAAGTCATCATTGTCATGCACAATATAGAAATTAAAGTCTGGTTCATCATTGAACTTCATATTTGCTTATTTTGACCGAAGCTATATTCATATTTGAGACTTTGAACTTTTATTCAATTTCAGTGCATGGATCATTAATACGATGTTTCTATATCAATCGTAACACAAGTCCTGATATGGTGATATTACTTAGAATTAAGATTGAAAAGGTTTTGTTCCCTCGCCACTTTCACTCGTCATCTATGTGCACAAAATATCCCTCGTATGACACGATGAACCTTAGATTATTACTCATACCAGAAAATTTGATATAACAATGATAATCATTCGACACAAATAATATATCAGACTTCTAGCATGTAAGTGGTACCTATAAATAAATTATACCACACAATAACAAACTGGTGAGAACGACAGTTGAAATGTCTTTCACGATATTTATGAAGTGTCGAGTTCGACAGTTAAACTGTCGCTATTTACTATTACCATCTAAAGGATTAGCATTTAAGGGGATGATTGAAGTACATTCTTCATAACATTAAATGTGTTTATCAATGCTCAACTAGTACCCCGACAATATCTTGATGAATAACTTGCACAATGCTTAAATAGGGAGTGTTTCACAACATTATATGGAGGACATTGATATCTTTACTAAAAAAAGATCTGCGAAATCAAATCGAAGGAATGAATTCGCAAAATTCTACATTAATATGAGCATGTTGGATTTAACAATTCAAAAATAGTAAGTTATAAGAAAAAACATTAAAAAATTTGTAAATACTAACCTCTCAATATAGAAGATGAATCCAATAAAATTTCTTCTTGATATTGGAATGGAGAAGATGTTAAGAGAATTATGGGTTTTGGAGTATGAAAATCGGTACATACAATGTTTTGATTTTTTTTTCTTTTTAACAATTCTATTATTCATTGGATTATAGATACATTCAAAAGAGATTCTTACGCAAATCAAATAATCCAATCATGAAGTTAATTACCATTAAATGCAATGAGAATTAAATGTATCCAAAAAGATATCTTCAAGGGTGATTTGGACATTTCACATCCAAAAATGACATTTTTGAGCCTTCTTTATAAAAGTGAAACTTTTTGTGCATTTATAAATTTTGTAACATCTATGCAAATTCCACTATAAATTTTTATTAAAGTCAAAACTAACAATTATTTTAACTACGTATTTCATGGGTCTCCCAACTTTTTAATCAAACATTTCATCAACTTTAATTAAAATCTATTAAAAATTTGATTTCACTCTGTATCTTAGCTTACACAAACATAAGTACAATATAAGACCCCGTTTGATTGTAACGAATTCCATGAAAAATGTCATATCCTAGGAAAACGAATTACATTTTGGCCATTTGATTGCAATGTGGAAATGAAAATCAAATTCCAAAGTACAATCACTTTAAGCTGTATTTTTTTTTTTCCATGGAAAACGAATTCCTATAAATTTAATGGATTTTTATTTTCCAACTAATATGAAATTAAAATTCTTTTTCACTTTTGCCTATTAAACGGACATGATATTTCTTTAGTTGCCACTTTTTAAAATTTAATAATCAATTATAAGCTGCACAGCGTTTGACCGAACAATTGGTTTTTATATCCGCGGCGCAGACGATCCCCGCCGCCAACAAAGACCTGACTTCCGCCAAACGGGTTTTCGACCAAAGCCACTTTTCAAATCAAATTGAAATTTTCCTTCTCCTAGAAATCTGCCATTCCAATTAATCATTTCTCATTTCGGAAATCTTTTTCACAAAAAATAATGATTTCCTATTCGTGTTAGGGCTTTTTAGAAATTTATTTTCTGGGTCATTTTTCCTAATTCAGCATTTGGCCCGATGGATGCTGCTGGAACTCATAGAAAATCTTTTGACCAAACCGAGATTAATTGGGATAAGTAAGCTTCATCAATCTAATTTCTTTTAAATTATTAGCTGTTGATTATTAATCAGTTTGCTTATAAGCTTGTTGTGTATTTATCATGTATACATTAGTTTATAAATACGTACAAATACACACATTTCCGCGATAATTGCTAATAATTTGATTATTGTGAAAACATTTCAAGTAGTCGTTTTCTTTTAGTATGGTAAATGAAAATTATGGAGAGGAATGTTGATTTCGAGTTGTTGCAAATGCATGATAAGGTGAGGTGTAGATTTAATTACATGCCTCATGGGAAAAGCATTTGTGAATGTATATTTATGATGTGCATCTGGAAGAAATTATTGAGATGAACGTGGAGTCATTTCAAATGTAGTTGATTTTAATGTTTCAATTAGTTCGTGATGGCTGTTCAATTCAAGGGTTTCAATTATGCACTATAAAGTAGGTTTTAGGGTATCTTGCTCTTGGTTGCAAACATTTAATTTCGTTACGTTCACTTATCAGCATGAGACAATATTAACTTTTCCTGCAACGGAAATCGAATGAAAGATTTTATCTCTCAAAAGGAAGGTGTATTTTTTTTTTGGGTGGCACAGGGTAGGAGCCTTTGAATCAAAATAAGAATATTACCAATTCGTGTTTTATATTCTTATTTTAATTATGAGTTCACAGTTTCATGTTGCCTAACACAGCCTTTAACTTAGATAATTGTTCAAATAACTATTAGAAATGTCAATGATACACGTGAAACCTTTTATTTATATGACATTCTATGTCTTTTAATAATCAAGGTGCTTGCTATGACGACAGATGTATTAAGAAACTTCGGACTCTGTTTTTGAACTATTGTCTTCATTGACATGTGGGTTTTCATTTTAGGTTTATTAATGTTAAAGTTCTCCCTTGCAGGCTTGATAAGACCAAATTCTATGTTGTTGGAGCTGGGATTTTTACTGGACTTACTGTTGCACTTTATCCAATTTCGGTTGTAAAGACCAGGATGCAGGTTGCTTCACATGATGCTTTAGAAAGAAATGCATATTCTGTCATCAAAGGTCTACTAAAAACAGATGGGATTCCCGGTTTATATAGAGGTTTTGGCACAGTCATTACGGGAGCAATACCTGCTAGAATTATATTTCTCACTGCGTTAGAGACTACGAAAGTGGCTTCTTTCAAGATGGTGGAACCATTCAAATTATCAGAGCCTACACAGGCAGCTATAGCAAATGGAATTGCTGGCATGTTGGGATCTCTTTGTTCACAAGCCGTGTTTGTTCCAATTGATGTGGTATGCTGGACCTGCACATAATTTCAGCTAGTCTATCTTTTTCCCCATCTTTTTATTGTTTATTGTGGGGTTAATAAGCTTGTTTTGGGTGTGTTTATATTATAAATACTTTGCTCAAAACTACCTTTTTATCTACACATTTCATGGGCCCACAAGTACTAACTATTTATTCACCACTCATTTATATCTGTTTTATAATTTAAACCGATTATAATAACTTCCCAGACACGTGCTTTTGATTCAAGTTCAACTGTACCTTCGACACTGTACTTTTACTTTATTTGTTTCTCCTCTGAGTCATGATTGAATGTATGAACTGGAAGATAAGAATATATGTCATTTTTATAATGATTCTATTTTGGCATTGCGTCTATCCTGCTATCTGCAAAAATTTCTGTTTTGGCTTACTGTTTTCTTGCTACGCTTGTCACGTATTGGAAAGCTCAAAATCCACTTAGTTGATCTTTTTTAACAGGTTAGTCAAAGGTTGATGGTGCAAGGATATTCTGGCCATGCTACTTATAATGGTGGCCTGGATGTTTCTCGTAAGATACTAAAATCTGATGGAATTAGAGGATTTTATAGAGGATTTGGTCTCTCTGTTATGACCTATTCCCCATCTAGTGCTGTATGGTGGGCCAGTTATGGCTCAAGTCAGCGCTTAATTTGGAGGTATACTATTTTACCATCTGTTGGAATAGTCTCTAGTCACCTCTTTCTTTCGTGTTTTTCAACATGCCTGCTAGTTAATGCTTTATCTCAAGACTTTACGGTATAATAATCTTAAGAATAATTACTCCTCACCTCTAAACAAATCTATATGGTACACTTTCTAGGTTATAACTTTATTTTTTATGGTTTATTTTCTTTCTTATTTCACTCTCACGTGCATTACCTACTGTCAAGACTGGGTTCTCAGATCTCATATAAAAACCTAGTAGATATTCAATACTATTATAAGATATATTAATCTGTTACATATTATTTTGGTGAATAGTAATTTGGATAGAAGAAGGATTGAGCGAATTTATATTTGGTTATTTGCCTCAGAAATGGAAACAAATGCCTGCATTATGAGAACATTGGAGTAATAATATATATATATATATATATATATATATATATATGATTTATTTATTTATTTATTTATTTTTATTTTTTTTGTGCAAACTCTATTTTCTTTTGGTTTCTGTTTTCCTCTTACAAACTGGGTTATTCATTCTTGTGATAAAATTCTCATCTCTAACGTTTCTGGCAGGTTCTTAGGTTATGGCACTGAGCATGATGGACCTGCTCCAACTCAAGGGACCATTATGTTGGTACAAGCTGGGGGAGGGATTTTTGCGGGTGCTACTGCATCCTGCATCACAACACCATTGGATACTATCAAGACTCGCTTACAGGTACCAGGGTTACTAATTCATCTCTAGTGTTGGTTCCAGTGCATTTGCTTGCTTTTGGTAAATTGTTGATCTCGTGCAATTTGAACTTTTTTTTGATATTCTACTTCATGAACTTACTGTGGATGTAATCAATTTAATGGCTATTGCCATATAAGTTTTTATATAAAATTTATTTAGTTACGTTCTTAAAATACTAAGAGAGCACAGAGGGTGCCTCAGCCTCTCGTCAAACTGAAACTATATGAATTATTGGAAAAGATTTCCATAAATTATAACTAAATCACCATATGTGATACACCCAGCTGATAATGGCAGCGAACCTTGGCGAAGCAAGACGAAAATTACAAATAAAAAAGGAGCAAGCTTCAGTTTCTAATGTTTCCTTTCGCATTCTTTATTCATTTAGCTTCTCTTACAGTTCCTGCTTCTATTCGATCATGTCATTATGGCAGCTTAGTTCACATTGCCTCTTTACTCTTCCATCTTTAAGATTTCATTAGGGCTAACCCCCTGGGACTGGGGAATAGAAGACAGGTGGATTATAGAGGTAGAGGGAAATCAAAGGTTTTTGATTTTCCAATGGTGAGCCTTTGCATATGTGAGGTCTTGTTATCGTAGACCTCACTTCCTGGGATTTTCTCAGCCTGGTCAAGTTCATAATATCTACATTCAAGTTTTCCCTGGAGACAAGGTGAAACCTCTCTCTGGGTTTTGGAATTTGAAATCAGGAATTATTATCACACCATGGATTAATGCACCTCATCAAGCCTAGTTCTCACTAGGAGTTCTCCTTTCCCTTTGGAGAGTTCTGTATGCTCTCCCTTCATCCGTGCCTTCAAATGAACTTGTGGATGGGAATTACTAACCAGAGCCATTGAGGACCAAGTAGTGTCGGTCTAGTTGCAGTAGAAATCGATGTTCACCTCATCAGAAACAAAAATTATTTTTGTGCTTTTAATTTAATAGTCTTTCTATATGACGAACAATAGTTCAAATTCTGATCGTTATCATTTTGCAATTTGATTGCATCACTGGATCTATTTATTGGAGTTTTAGACATGACATGGTTGAATTGCAGATTAAGACTGTTTATGCAAGGCTTCTGAGTTGCAGATTAAGACTGTATGCAAGGCTTCTGATTTTAGTTCAACTTTTTTGGGTGTCATGCAGGTGATAGGGCATGAAAAGAAACCCACTGCTAGACAAGTAGTTAAAAATTTGATGGCTGAGGATGGATGGCCTGGTTTATATAGAGGTTTGGGCCCGAGATTTTTCAGCATGTCTGCATGGGGAACTACAATGATACTGGCCTATGAGTATCTAAGTAGGTTTCTCTAATTTCTCTTCTTTATTATTTTTTTCTTATATTGTTGTCATCATCCATGATTTCTCCATTAAGCGTGATAATGGACTTATGAATTCCTCAGCATGGTATTTCCCATTAAACAGATATTTCTTGTAGCTTATGCTGTTTATTGCTGCATCCTGCTTTTACATTTTTGTCTGTCACCAATTATCTTTTGGGTTTGTCATCAGCGTCTCTAATACATCTTCTTACACTATGAAATCACAACATCAAAAACTTCCAGGAAATTTTTAGTATTTGGATTCGTCAGTAGTTTCATTTAACATTAGTTTAGAACATTTTTACGTCATTGCTTTTAGATATATGTACACAAATTTCTTTATATATTTTCGTCTTATTGTATGCCTGCAAAGCTAATTCTCAAGTCATTTTTATGACCGTTCATTGTGTTTTCCTGATTTACAGAGCGCTTGTGCGTGAAAGATGATTAGGCTCATCGGTTATGACCCCCTACAGGTGCATTTTTTAGGTGGCGGCAGAGATTTTGCTTCAACCTCTCCAACTCTGTGCATTATCCGAGATATTGTAGAAATGCTTACTTTACAATGTACCGGTATAACAGGAAGGCAACCTTCTGTTACTATAGTGGAAAGCCAGCCAACAACCTTGTCCCTAGATTTTTGCCAATTTATACAACATTGATGCTGTAATTCTTTTTGATGCCAACACATTGTTCTTAGTTCATGTAATTGAAACATTCTTACGATGTAAAGAATATGTTGTTAACCAGAGATCTTGTCTCGATTTTTTTCTTTCTGAAAATCGATTTCAAGTTTTAATTGTTGCTTTAAATAATAATTTTTTTCTTAAAAAAACTTTCCGAATTCTACTGTCTAATTATTCCCCAAAACATATCATTTTGCATTTATTATAGTTTTTGAAAGTTTATTCACTAAAAAAAATCAAATATGTTGATACAAAGTCATTACTTGAAGAAATGAAGAACGACTGCAATGACAACAAAAAATAATGCATTTAAGTTTCTGTTTTCAACCCATATATTTTCTGCCTAGTCACAAGTAGAGAGATATAGTACAAACACTAATATTGTAGTGCATGTTTGGTTTGTAGAGGCATTATTGGACCGTACTAGACAGTATATGAATCAAAGTATTTGTTTTTGTTTTAATATTGTCCAATGCACTTTAAATCACAATCCACTTTTTAAAGCATGTTTGGGAGCTGTTTATAATCAATTTAAATTATAAATAGATAAAAATGACTATTGAATAAGTATGCAATATTTGTGGATTCACGACATGCGTGAATAAAAAGTGAGTTGACTGAGTGTAAACAAGTGGGCAATGCAAACCATTCAATGCTTATTCGTAAATACAAATTGTTCAAACATTTTAAGGGTATAAACTAGGAGGAGCCAAGAAACCACGATAAATACTCAAAACACTTTGACGATCGTCAGGTATCCCGAGCGCACAGATTTTGATAGTTGCAAGGTCGTTTTTTATAGTACTTGCTATCCGGTCCGATGCAACTACCGTAGACATCCCTATCACGGTAAGGCTTTTGCTTGTTATTACCGTTGTAAGAAATTGGTTTTGTAGCCAAAATCCTTCTACTTATTTCGGATTCCATCAGAAACTCTCCATCGTCATCAGCAGCACACTCGGCTATCGTTGCATTGCACCTCAGCCCACTGTCGGGGACGGCAGCATCGACACTCAAACAATTGGCTCTTTCGGCGCGGCAAAAAAGGCATGCTAAGAAAAGTGCTGCAATGCAGAAGTCACTGGAAGTTCTCTTGAAAAGAATTGCCATTGGTATGATTTGCCACAGGAATTCATGCAGACGTAGAGGTCTTTTATCTAGTAATACAGATAATTTTTAACTTATTTTTGGTTTGTGCTTTTTCATTTGTCTATATTAATTTTGCCAGAATGAAGAATCTTGGTGGTTAAATGCGTCCATCCCCCCTTCAATTATTTAGCCACCCCTTTCAATAGGGTAGATTGATAAAATATATAAATCCAAGTATTCATGACAAGGACATAAAATTTACTTGAAATTCAAGGAAAAATTTGGAGATGTAAGTAGTACAATGAGCAAAGATTGATAACCTTAAATACAATTAAAATGTAGCCACAAAATAACTACACTATAATTCATCTTTTTTTCCCTCATAAAACATCAACATAAACCTTTTACGCTTGGTCGGGCATTCTTTAAGAAAATTTCATATGCTAAAACATCAATATCAACATACTTTGTATTAAGTCTCTGTTTGAGCCACATTAAAATTTTCATTTTCATTTTTTAATAAAATAATATTTTTCATCGCATCAATAACTTGTCCTTCTTTTTCAACCACATATTCCTCATCAATCTACTATTCCAAAATAATGTAGTTCAAACACACTCTAAAACTTCTAGTTAGTTACGTTTTAAAAGGCCAACCTCATTAAGAAAAATAATATAAATCCTTATATAAGGGTTTATGTCTTTTAAGTCCATGTTTTGTTCGGCTAAAAATCATATTTTTATTAAATTTTGATAATAGTTGATAAAGTGTGTGGTTGAAAATGAGCTTAAAAAAAGAGTTTTAAAAAATCGGAGCCATACAAAAACTTATTTATTCGATGTAGAATAAGAAAAAATTAAAATATATTTTTTTAGATAAAAGATTAAAATCTTGTAAGAGTCTATTTGACCCATATTTTCTAAAACTCATTTTTTTTTTTTTTCAAATTCATTTGCATAGATAAAATAATTTCGTATGTAAATACATAACTTTTTCCGTATTTTTTAACTACACATTTTTCAAATAATAAATAAATCAAAATTTCACAAAATATATTCCCAAAATATTTGTACCAAATGGGGGCTAATTGTCCGTCTAGTGTGAGCTAGCACGGACCTTGGCAAAGAAGCAAAAAGAACACTCCGCCGGAGAACAAAAAACTGAACATTAACCATATGGTGCCTGAGGAGAAGATCAAACTTCAAATATATTTATGCAAATACCATTACAACTTGCTAATTTAATGGAGCCTGAAGAGATCAGGTTGTAATAGACAAGAAACACAATACAAATTGCATTATTTATAGACATAATGATAAACTGCAAAGGACAAGCTTCAAGCAAGGATAAGGGCATTAACCAACAAAAGAAGACGATAGTAATTACTAAAACACCGTCAGTGCACATTGCGAGTGCAGGTATTGTAATTGCATTGTCTTGTGTTGATCTTGCTCTTGTCTCCTATGCAATTGCCATAAATATCCCGATCACAGAAAGGCTTTTCGCTGTTCGAGCTGTCATACGAATTTGGTTTAGTAAGCAAAATCCTTCTGCTTATTTCAGATTCCATCGGAAACTCTTCCCCATCAGCCGCAACACGCTCACCTATTGTGGCATTGCACCTTCGCCCCCCGCTGCAGTCACCACCACCCTCGGCACTGCTAACGAGGCATGCTATGAAGAGGGCTAATGCCAAGTAAAGAAATGTCTGATTCATGTCAGTTTTCATTCTCAAGCACTCACTCTCTTTAGGTTCAACTGGACTTCAATGTTTTTAAAGAGGAATACAAATTTCTGATAGGTGGAAATTTTGGATAAGAAATAAATGGCTATCCTTGGGAGCCTCCAATAGCTTTTCAATAAAGCTAACTAGTCGACATCAAGCTCTAAATGAATTATGTAAAAGTAATAAGTTGTTTAAGAAATGTAGCTCAACTTTTTCCACTATTTGAATGAGTTTAGTTTAGTTTTATAACAAATTCAAACTAGCTATAACAAAATTTTAATACTATGTTCGAGTTTCTTAAGATGGTTTTGCATGATTTCGATCATTTTTTTTATCTGTTGCAGGCTTGTAGCTGATCTACTAAGATTGTTGTCAAGAAGAAAATTCAGTTCCCGTACAATTCCAAAACCTAGTTAAGGATTTCATCACCAACAATAAATAGTTAAGGATTGTTGCAGGCTTGTAACTAATCTACTTGGATTGTTTCTTAAGACGTTTCTATGTAACGTGTTTTCGAAGTTTAACTTAGACAATAACAAGAAAAAATTGAAAACCTTATCCTAGTCTAGTGCACACTTACGTGTTATAATACTCTTGCCACGTCAAGGAGCAAAGTGAACTTAGGAAAAGCCAAGTCTACTAGGCTCAGTTTGGTCCTTTGGCTCGTGGGTCAGGGACGGATTTGGGATCAGAATAAAAAAAGTTTCAGACCGAACAAATATTAAAAATTACACATAAAAAAGTATACATAAGCAAATTCTTTTTACACATCATAAATGAAATGGCTACATCCGCGCCTGGTCCAATCAAGCCATCGACGAGACCATGACCCTGTTCTTTTTTAAAGAATTAATAAAAAATTGAATAATTCAAAATAAAAGGAATGTGACCCACAAGCCCAACCAAGCCGAATCAGTGAAAAAGGGTGTCCGGCTTGATCCATGGCTCGTCTCAAAATGAGCTCCAGTCATCTGTGGACGAGACGCTGCGGCTCAGCTCATTTGCCACGCCTGAAAAACACCCACCTTAGCAAACAAGGAACACAATACACATTGCATCATTTGGAGACAAACGGTACAGAACAAGCTTACAGTAACAAAATTAACGTAGATGCAGGGTCGTTTGTTGAAGATTTTTGTTTGTTGTATGCAACTTCCGTATACATCTCTGTTATAGAAGGCACTTTTATTTAGCGAGAAAGTGATAAATTTTCCTACGCTACCCAAAAATTTTCTTCTTATATCTGATTCCATTGAAAATTCTTCATCATCAGTAATGCAGTCGGTGATTCCGGTAGCATTGCACCCGGCTGTGGTGCTGGTCCAGATAGTGAAACAGTGGCTTGTCGGCACATTTTGGCTAAGGTATGCAAGAAAGAGGGCTAATGCCAAGTAAAGAGATGTCTCCTTCATGTCAATTTTCACTCTCACCCCTCACTCTCAAGATTCCACACGATTGTTATGCTCTGTGCTTGAAAATTACAATCACTTGTGCAAATTGGTAAGTTTGGCCAAGAAATAGATGGCCACCTTTAAGTGCCCTCAGTAAATGACTGGGGTCTTCGTCTTTATAACATCAAGCTTTAAATGAGTTAGGTGAAGTAGTAAGTCTTGACTTCTACCCTCTAGTCAAAAGTCAAACTTTAAAAACAAGTTCAACTCTTAAGTGCTTGACTGCTTGTAAGTTGTAAGAAAGGGTTCATGCAAATTTGTTTCGTCAAAATGGGCACAATGATTAAGCTCAAAGGAGAGGTTGGAGTATCAAATAATGAGATGGAAATAGGAAACTTGATAGGATCAAACAATGAGATGGAAGATAGTAAACTTGATGGGAGGTTCCTTCAGTCAATTCTAGGCCATATAGTTTTTCCTACAGGGATCCTTTCTACGAATTTGTCATGTAAGAATGCTGAAGCTTTACGGTGTTCGAATTTGTCAAATAACAGTGACTATATTTGGGAGAAAATGTATATTTATTTGTATTTGGTATATAGGCGAAATCCCTCTTAAAACTAGAAAAAAATATCTCAGAAATCTATATTTAAATTAGGGTAACATTTGTTTCAATGACTGCAAGTATTGAATCCTATAAACATCCATTTCAGGTTTGCTAATTGCTGCGCTATTTGAAGGCAAGACTATGCAGAAGTACTGATTGATTTAATGGCATAATCCGGCAAAAGATATGCAGAGAATTTTAGTATCAGGCATCTATGACGGCCATGCGTGGCATTGTGACAAAAATCAGTACGTAACTTGATGCTGATTTTACCGTCTCCACATCTGTTTCTATTGAGTACAAGGAATCCTCTGAATAAAATTAACCTTTAAATACACGATATACATTATACTCATAGTTTGATAATTTTACTAAACTTTAAGCCTTTATTTTTAAACAAATTACAAAGATTAGTTACTTTAGACCATGGAAGAGTTAATGGCACATGGTTATTTGATACTTATTATGTTCGAACCGCCCTTATTGTTCCCGTTTCACTTTGATAGCAACACAGAAGTCTGAAATTTTATTCATCTCATTCTCCAGTAAAATATTGCTGGCTTTGAGATCTCTGTGAATAATTTTCAACCTTGAATCTTGATGAAGGTGAAGAACGCCACGAGCGATACTAATGATGATTTTGAAACAAGTTTGCTCAAGCTTGACTCCAACGTAATTCAAGATTTTAATGAAACTTGAGCCTGAATCTATTAATTACAAATGCATTCATGCTGTACTAAGTCAATTACTGAGATAAGCCAGACTCAATAGTGAGCTCAAATTTGAGTGGCATATATATACTTTTACATCTGAATTGCAGAACATCTACATATCTGCCATAGTTTTATAAATGGCCTTCATTGAAAATAAAAGATGAAAAATAGTTTGATGAAAAATTTCAAGACATTTGCATTCATACATACATGCACATACAGAGGACTTATATGAGCCCTGTCTCATATAAACAAGCCAAAATATCAAGGGCTCGCTTGGCTACTCCGACCAAGAAAAAGATTTTGAAGGAAGCTTTGTTGTATTAGACAAACGTAGAAGAGAGAAAGAGATATAATATGAAACTGCTCTTATTTTTATTTACTGAGGTTGACCTTGGTTGCTGAAAAGCCTGTTGAAATCACTTTCAATACCTGATATTGAGAAGTGGACCGATTCTCTTCTCTTGGATGGTTTTGCCCTATTCCAGATTGCATCCCACGGCCTCAACCATGATAGCTTATAAATATTGGTTTTTCTCCCATCCACGGGTGTGCTTCTACCTGAAGGCAACACATTCTGAACCACTTCACTTTTGGTTCTTTCTTCCGAAAGAGGTGAGATATTCTGCCCATCTACAGAGGAGATTTCTTGTACCCCAGTACTAGTTAATTTGATAGTTTCCCTTGAACAAGGCTGGACACCATCAGAAGTAGTCATCTTTGAAACAGAAGACTTCGAGCTCTCCTGTTGCTTCAAAGCAACCTCAAGTTGTACCACAACTCGAGCCATTGTAGGCCGTTTCTTTGGTTCATTGTGCAAGCATCTTTTAGCAACTTCCACAAATGTCGGGTTAATAACCCCATTAGTCACTGNACTAGCCACGTAACTTTTGAAGTTTAGTGACCTGGTGGAAACCTTGGGTAAAGTTCAGTGACTAATGGGGTTATTAACCCACAAATGTCTTCAGGCAATCAGGTGATATTTGTCCCCTTAGACTTGGAGCAGCAATCTGATCAATGTTTCCCTTACTGATGCAATCTTGAGCCCACATAATGAGACTGTGTTTATCCTCGGCAACCGTTGGATACACTGCTGGTCTTCCACACAATACTTCCAGCAACACAACACCAAAGGCATAAGTATCACTCTTCCTTGTCAGTTTACGTGTTCTGAAATAATCTGGGTCAAAATACCCAAATGTGCCTTTAACATTTGTGCTAACATAGCTTTGTATGTAACTTTTATTTTGCAGTTTGGCCAACCCAAAATCTGAAATTTTAGCCTCCAAATTTTCATCCAGCAGGATGTTAGAAGCCTTTATGTCACGGTGTATGATTCCATGATTGGTGCCAGAGTGAACGTAGTCTAGTCCTCGCGCAACACCAATGCAGATCCTTAGGCGTTGCTTCCAAGAGAGAGAATAATGATAATCACTCTCACCACGAAGTCCAAAGAGATGGTCAGCCAATGTGCCATAGGGAATATATTCATAAAGAAGGATCATTTCTTGGTTCTCATTGCAGTAGCCGACTAAAGAAACAAGATTAGTATGTTGGAGCTTTGAAAGTGTAGCAATCTCTGTCCAAAACTCATGTTCTCCTTGCTTGGAGTTGGACTTTAACCTCTTAATGGCCACCAGCTGTTGCCCATTTTCAATGAATGCTTTGTAGACATTACCAAATCCACCCTTTCCGATAACTAGTGTATCACTGAAGTTATCTGTGGCTGATTGGATCTCAGCAAGGGAATAATGACGACAGAGTCCTCCAGTCGAGATTGATGGCTTGTTTCTGTCCTCAATAGCGTTGGCTTCCCAGATTTGCCGCAACCTAAAAGCGATGATGTTGACTAGAGTGATTATAATTACTGCACCAGTTACAACTGCGTTTCTTCGACCAGAAATTGACGATAATATTCGCAGAGTTCCAGATGATGAAGCTTGTGTGGGAGACGAGGGATATAGAGATGCAAGACTATTGTACAGGTTGCTCAACTTGCATATCTCCAATCTTCTAAGGGGTCCATCTATCAATTCACCCTTCAACTGAAGGGAAATTGTTAGATCACGCCTAGCCTCTTCTTTATGTCCTTTAACCATTACTATATAGTCTCTGTACCAAAGGATGTCATTGTCGCCCCTCTCTTTTACTGTATCAACATTAGTTTCGGCAATCATGTCATTTATGAGGACACTGTACACCATGTTGCCAGTCTCTGCCATACGCAGTCCTTTCTCGTAGAAATGAAGCCTGATCAAGTATCCAAATCCGACATCCACAGATATTTTCCAGGTGAAAGTGTTGATCTTGTTTTTCTTTTTATATGATACTGTTTCCCACATCCTAAATTTACCAGAATTATCTACTGATGTGGGATCCCATATAATATTAAATCGCTCCATGATTTCAAGTGCTGTGCTTTTGTCAATAGAGATTCGAGACTTTTGGCCAACCACTTGGGCTCCAAGACCACCACCATAAGAGTAATAAAGGTCTGTAGGCAAGGAAATTACCTCAATTCCATTTATAAAAGCATATGTTTTATGTGACTGGCTATGCTCGGGAGAAAAAGTTATGGTCAACAGTTGATTTTCTTCTATATTGATGCTGTATTCCTTAACGAAAGATTTTACACTGAGTGCATCAGCAGTTATTGAAGCACTAAAGTTACTAAGGAGGGTGAAAAGCCCAACTTCAACTGTGAAAAAGTCTCGAGACTTCTTAAATTGCCAGTATAAAGCCAGACTAAAGTGAAGGCGAATAAGTTTGAGACCTGCCCTTACTCGAAAAGTATAAGAGAATTGTGATTGAGAGATTCGTGCTGTCTTGTAAGGGACGGGATCCACTGAAGCCAAATTATGGATGGTGCTTGAGCTGGTGGATGAGCCCTTTATTTGTGGTGGGGAATTCGATATATCTCCAACCCATTCCCTGCCATTGAAAGCCGTTGAAATGCCAGTGGAACCACAGTTAATTGCTACGTCCCCATTGAGGTAATAACCTGCAGAATGCTCTGTAAAGGTGACAAGAAGATGAAGGATGAAAAAGAACAGATTGACCATTGAAACTGGATGCAGATACATGTTGTGATTGTATATTTTGGTGTAAACAAGAGAGGATGCTAGCAGTTATGGTCTATGCAAGAGACTTCTGTACATTAAGATTTGTCAAAGTCAATTGGTTCTGCACAATTGCCTAGTAACTTCATCCACATGAGAGCTAGTTTATTCAAAGTTACAAGAAAATGACAAAAAATAAAGAAACCTACAAATCAAGACTTTTTCCATGCCCGGAGCAATTTAAGTTCATACTAATAGAGGTTTTTTTTGAACATTTTTTTTTTTGACCTTTCCTACTCATGACATCAGTTAAAAACGCTGTCTTCCGTCTTTTGCTTATTGGTAATTTACTAACTCTGATGAGGCCAAAATGACATGACGGAAAAGGCAACAAGAATGCATTTTTCATGGATATGGACGCCCGGATGGCATATAATATGTTTTGGAAACATATACTGTTGATTAATGCCTTTGGAATTAAATTTCAGATTGAATGTAAAACGAAACTCAACCTCTTTTGCTGTCTTATAGGAGCTTTTCCTTCGTATTTGCTCCGTCCGAATTTGATAAAATTGCAGCTACTTTTAGATTGTTCCAACGTTTCTAGAGGGGTGCTATACGTACAGGGCCACATAACGTAGAGTGCCCATGAATTTTTCTTAGAAGTATTCTAGCAAATATTTTTTCCCATCCTCCTTTGTTTATTTCCGTGTCAACGCAACTTATGTGATTATTGTCAATAAGTTGATTTTTATGATTGCAGACAACAATATCTGACTTGATTGAGAGATTTTATGATCAAATGAAGGGAATTTTTTTTTTCTTCAACGATTCCTTTGCTGGAAATATTTACCCAAAAAAGGCAGTTCAATGCTGTCTATAAATTGCAACTGTAAGTTGGAATCTCCACATTTATCATGTCTCATTTTCTCTGGCTTTGTAGTTCATCTTTTCTCTTACCTGGGAACTTTAGTCTTATTTCTAATAAAAGTTACCGCTTTTTTTGAGATTTATTGTTGAAAAAGACTTGCGCTTTTTTATGTCTCTTACATTCTTTTCAAGAAAGTACCTTTTTTTTTTTTAAGCTTAGCCTAACATGCTCTTGATAGACCCAACAGTTTTGCTGCTGGATGAAGCTAAAAGTGCTGAATATGCTAAGTTACCAAATGCTTGTAAGTTGATATATTCCTTTGGTGCTCTTAAATTCACTGTTATTTGGAAATCTTTGTTTTAGCTTCATCATTTATCTAAAGAAGAATTCAGAAGGCTCTTCTTCATCATGTAATTTTCATTTTCAAAAATAAAAATAACAGTATCTTGATTGCAAATGAGTTGAAAAATAATTTCCATAGAAACTCTCCATTTTTTTTCTTTTTAACTTGTGAAATTTGGCGAAAAGAAAGAAGTAACCCCAGTTCCTACGTACGAATTTGGAGGGAAAGTTAGAAAAATAGTAAATGAGAATCCTAACATTAGTTACATATAAATACAAAAAGTTTATGATTAATGATGTTGCTAGTGGTACTAATAATACAAAAGTTAGTTTTAAATTGAATCAAAAAGGATGCAGACGTGGGCGTGCTTTCTATCGACACTCAAATTCTCTATTAGTTACCTCATTCGTGGAGTCGATGTAAGCATACTTCAATCTAGATTTTGTATCAAACCAAAATCCAGGTAGTTTTGGTAGTGGCAACGTAACACATTCTCCTTCCAACATATCTAGCACAGACCGCATTGTTGATCGATCGTCTGCTCGTTCTTGGACACATAAAAGACCGATTTGTATACAACTTAATGCTTTATCTGCTGAAAACTCATCCCCTATTGATTTATCCAACAACTCTAATGCTTTCCCTTTGTTCCACATCTTCCAGGCCTGAACAGTGAGAAAATAAAAGACATATTACCAATTTCTTAGTTATAATCTGGTGACATCAAGTATTATCAGGAATCCTGCTGCACCTTCTGGGACAGCTACCTACTGTTTATGAGTTAGTTCCTTTACTTACATGCTCAACAAGTTTTCCAACGGGAAAAGTTCTGTAACTTCTTGTGCCACTCAAAATCTCTAAGACAACAACTCCAAAGCTAAAGACATCTGACTTGACTGATAATACACCGTGCATGAGATATTCTGGAGACATATAGCCACTATAAATCATATTAGATGAATTATAGAAATTAGTATGTTACTTAGATGAAGCTAGAGTTATGCGTCATTGTGTTTATACTTACTGTGTTCCAACTATGCGGGTAGTTATTTCTGTTTGATATTCTTCTAAACTTCTAGCAAGGCCGAAGTTTGAAATTTTAGGCGTCATCTCATTGTCCAATAATATATTGCTAGTGTCAAGATCCCTGTGAAATATTCTCAATCCCGAATCTTGATGAAGATAAACAAGACAACGAGCAATACCTATGATGATTTTCAAACGTATGGTCCATCCAAGTTCATGACGTCTTGCTTCATCTGTCTCATTTCAAGTCAAATGAGCTCATATAAAATTGAAAAATAATGTATTTGTGCAAAAGAAAGAAAATGATATTCCACAATTGAATTAATTTTAGTTCTGAAAAAAGAGAAAAGGACTGAAATCTAACCAAAAATGTGAGCATCTAGACTTTTGTTCCCCATAAACTCGTATACAAGTATACTTTCTTCTTGATGAAAGCAGTATCCAAGTAGTTTAATGAGATTCGGATGCTGAAGTTTGGAAATCAGAAGAACCTCATTTTTCAATTTAGCGAGGCCTTGTCTGGAATTTGATGGAAACTTTTTAACAGCTACTTCCTGTCCTGTAGATAATACACCCTATACAACAAAGAATAAATAGCATTAGAAGAAAGATTGAACTTCAAAAACACCATCTTAAGGGAGAAGTTGGGAATTAGAAGTCTAGCAAACACCACCTTGTAAACACTACCAAATCCACCAATTCCAATATTATTTGAACGCGAGAATTTATTAGTTGCAGCTGCAATAGTTTCCCAATCAAACCTATGCAAATCCACATTCTCTTCAAAATATTCTGAAACATAATAAGATTTCTCATTAACCGTGAGACTGGAAATGGATAGAGCCAGCTATGCATGTTCAAAGTAAGACTTAGACTAAGAAATGAGTTTTTGCTGGATCTAGGCTCCATTGTGTTATTAAAAAAAAAAAAAAGATCTTTTCTAATTATCAAACAATGCATTTCCTCAACACATTCAATTACTGAGATAGATTAGGTACAATTATGAGCTTGAATTTGAGGCTTGTATGAGCTGTCTCATTTACTGAACAAGCCAAATATCAAGGTCTGCGCCAATTAATTATAAGATTCTGAGGAAGTGTTATCATAATAAGTACACAAGATAAACAGATCACAGGCGAAAACGTGAAGAATATATGATAACTGCATTTATATCTGCTTATGGAGCTTAAAGTGAGTTAGCTGAGAAAACCATTTGAAATAGCTTCCAACAACAAGGTTATTATTAGCAATGTCTGTGGTTAGTGCAATACCTAATATTGAGAAGGGATCCAATTCTGTTTTCTTGGATGCTTTTACCCTGTTCCAGAATGCATCCCATGGCCAAAACCGTGATAGCTTATAAGCATTGGTTTTTCTCTTATCCACTGGCGATCCCCTGCCTAAAGGCTCAGCCTTCTGAAGCACTTCGCATTTGTTTCTTTCTGCCAGTGGAGGTGCGATATCCTTCTCCTCTACAGAAGACATTTCTTGTATCTCCGTACTAATTGATTGGACAGTTTCCCCAGAACAAGGCCAGACACCGTCAGCGCTAGTTATCTCTTTGACATATTCCTGCTGTTCCAGTGCAAACTCGAGTTGTACCACAACTTGAGCCATTGTAGGCCGTTTCTTTGGTTCATCATGCAAGCATCTTTTTGCAACTTCCAGAAATGTCATCAGGCTCTCTGGTGAAATTTGTCCCCTCAGACTTGAAGAAATAAACTGATCGACTTCTCCCTTACTTATGCAGTCTTGAACCCACATGGTGAGACTATGTTTGTCCTCCGTGACTCTTGGATCCACTGCTGGTCTTCCACACAATACTTCCAACAACACAACCCCAAAGGCATAAGTGTCACTCTTCCTTGTCAGTTTACGTGTTCTGAAATAATATGGGTCAAAATACCCAAATGTGCCTTTAACATTTGTGCTAACATAACTTTGTACGTAACTTTTATTTTGCAGTTTGGCCAACCCAAAATCTGAAATCTTAGCCTCCAAATTTTCATCCAGCAGGATGTTAGAAGCCTTTATGTCGCGGTGTATGATTTCATGATCAGTACCACTGTGTAGGTAGTCTAGTCCTCGTGCAACACCAATGCAGATCCTTAGGAGTTGCTTCCAAGAGAGAGAAGAATGATAATCACTCTCGCCATCGAGTCCAAAGAGATGATCAGCCAATGTGCCACTGGGAATATACTCATACAGAAGAATCATTTCTTGAAACTCATTGCAGTATCCGATTAAAGAAATAACATTAGCATGATGGAGCTTCGAAAGTGTTCTGACCTCTGTCCAAAACTCATGATCTCCTTGCTTGGAATTGGATTCTAACCGCTTTATGGCTACAATTTGTGGCCCATTATCAATGAATCCTTTGTAGACTTTACCAAACCCACCTTTTCCGATAACAAGTGCATCATTGAAGTTCTCAGTGGCTAATTGTATCTCAGCAAGCGAAAAAGGACGACAGATTCGTTCAGTCGAGGCTGACAACTTGTTCCTATCTTTGGTATAATTAGCTTCCCAAATTTGCATCAATTTATGAGTAATGACGTTGATTACAACAATTATAATCACTGCACCAGTTGCAATTGTGTTTCCATGACCTAAAATAGACAGAAAATTTTGCAGAGTCACAGATGATGGAGATCGGGCAGGAGGCAAGGGGTTCAGACTAGCTAGACTGTTTTCTTGGTTGCTCAACTTTAATATCTCCAATCCCTTAAGGGCATCCTTTATCTGAAGGGCAATCAGTATATCACGCCTGCCCTCGTTTTTGCGTCCTTTCACCATCACAATGTAGTCTCTGTACCAAAGAATGTCATTGCCACCCTTCCCTTTATCGACATTAGTTTCGGCAATCATGTCATTTATGAAGACCCTAAATACCAGGTGGCCAGTCTCAGCCATCTGAAGTCCTTTCTCACAGAAATGAAGCCTCACCAAGTACCCATATCCAACATCCACAGGCATTTTCCAGGTGAAATTGTTGACCTTGTTTACCTTTTTATTTGAAACTGCTCCCCACATCCTAAACATACCAAAATTATCTACTAATGGGATGGTATTCCAAATGATATTTAATCGGTGCATGACTTCAAGTGCAGTGCTGTTATCAATGTAGATTCGAGATTTTTGGCCAACCACTTGGGCTCCAAGATCGCCAACATGAGAGTAATAAAGATCAGGAGGCATGGATATTACCTCAATTCCATTTATGAAAGCATATGTTTTATATGACAGGCTATGTTCCGGAGAAAAGATTATGTCCAAAGTTCGATTTTCTCCTATATTGATGCAGTATTCCTTAACGAAAGATTTTACACCAAGTGCATCAGCAGTTATCGAAGCACTAAAGTTACTGAGGAGGGTGTAAGGCCCAGCTTGGACAGTGAAAAAGTCCATAGACTTTTCAAAACTCCGGTATGAACCCCGACTAAAGTGAAAGCGTATAAATTTGTGACCTGTGCTTAATCGGAAAATATAAGAGAATTGTGTTCGAGAGATTCGTGCTGTCTTGTAGGGAACAGGATCTGTGGAAACCAAATTATGGACGACGCTTGAGCTGGTGGATGAGCCCTTTATTTGTGGCGAGGAAGTAGATTTTGATTTTATATCTCCAATCCATTCCCTGCCACTGAAGGCAGTTGAAATGCCTGTGGAACCACAGTCGATAGCTATATCCCCAGAGAGGTAATGATCTGCAGAGGTGATAAGAACATGATAAAAGAAGAAAAAGACCAGACTGATCATTGAAACTGGATGCAGGTACATGTTGTGATTGTACTTTGGTGTAAAACAAGAGATGATGCTAGCAGTTAGTGGTCCATACAAAACATTACAGTTCAAAGTCAAGTGCCTTGAATCTTCACATATAACTTTTCTTATGATCATGGTTTGATTTTTATAGATTGAACATTTTGATTGTCTTGATGTTTTTCGACTTCCACGACCTGACGGATGGTATAATATAATAAAACATCTACGTTGAATGGTGCTTGTAGAATTAAATTATGTTTTGGAAACATCCATAGGACCATGCCCAGGTGGGGGTACTTTTCAAATGGGCCAAGTTAGCATTATCATTTTTCACTTTGACCAGATTTTTTAAACATTCACCACGATAGCCTTTCAATGCGTAAAAGACAAAACTACCTATAAACATGTTATACAATTACAAAAATATGGTATTGTTTAAAAGACAATAATACTATTTTTAAGTTATAAATAATTTCAAA